>JAHZMZ010004436.1:0-27627 GCA_027743805.1 Lepidocyrtoides sp. E14 | reverse complement strand
GCAGTGTATTATATTGATTTGGTTATGTTTAAGCAAACAAATACAATTTACTAACAATTCCTCCTGAAAGAGTTAGATCATGTAATAAAGTTACAATTTTTAATGGGTATAGTTAGTAGGCATTTTTTCATATTTTGGGAAAGTAAATATCAATATATTACATGTATAGAAAAATTATTATTAGTCTCCCATAAACATGTGCATGGAACTTTCATACTGGTACGCGAATACTGACTGATTACTTTTCATTCTTTCTGCTTCCATTTTGTCCCTCGTAACGGTTTGTTTGTTAGTTTCTTTTATTCAAATTGTAGCTTTGGATCTTTATTTATGTAAAAGAGTCATGTATGTAAAAATGGAAGCGGGCGAGTAGGGAAGAAGATTCAAGACTAAAGTCTATCCACCTTTGTTACTTATTTGCAAGTAGCAGTGTTGTTAACGTATTTTCTCCACTTAAAATTGTATACATACATGGTGCTACTTTTCAAAGGGTTCATGTAAGGTTAAGTAGGCACTGTTTGCTGGAAGGCTGGAATTTGCTTTGCCCTCTTCCGTTTTTGGAGGAATGTAGTTCTGGTTACCTCTTCAAACAATACATCACGGAAACTTCACCATGGGTAACAGAAATTTTATGTATCCCTTCTGAGAAATCCGTTGACAAGTAGACGGTGGGACACGACAATCGACAATCGTAACAAATCGCTTTATGGCTCCAATTACACATATGTTTTAATGTTCCCTGAATTGTATCTTGAACGATAAGGGTTTGTTTGTTGTATTCACTCAGGGATACCCAACCAAACCAAAATAAAAAAGCTATTATCATAATGCACCACCAAAATGGTAGTCTACCGTCTACCATATTATGCTATGTTATAGTCTATAGCATCAACAGTTACCTATTCATACTTGGAAAAAAGAAACTCAAGTTTTTATGATGAAATGAAACACTATAGAGAGCTCGAGAGGGACGCTCAAGAGATCAGTCATGTAAATACTATGCAAATTCTTGATCGTGATGATGAAATTTGAATACACCAGCAGGCAACCGATAAGAAAATGGAGAAGTAAACTTAGCACAATACATGATATAGTCGTGAATAAAGAGAACATTTTTTTGTATGGGTGCCGCACGGCAAATTTGTAAAAAGTCCGTGTGTGTGCACAGGTAAACAAATAGCTACTTAATAAAAGATAACATATAACATATAATATGTCCTATAGATGATTACATAAATACTTATAAGTAAGTATACACATACATACAACCTAATTCCTGCCTCCATTATATTATTGTTTGAATTTTCCCTTTAGACTCTCTCTCTCTCTCCTCTCTCTCTCTCTCTCTCTGTTTTTGCCTTTGCAGTGCATATTCACCACCTATACAATAAGTGTGTTTACATCATTGCACAATTGAAATATCAATAATATTAATGCTGATAATAAACTCGGAGATCAATATGGGAAATTACTAGCATATTTTCATTGCTTGCTTGGATGTTTCATAATATGAATCATACTAAATTTTATGTGGTATTTTGGCTAGAATGGGTAGAGCAAACCTTCAGTTAGATTGTTATTCTCGTTCATCCATTTTCAGAATAAAAAATATACCTACCTACATATTTACGTTTGTAGGTATTCATTCTAAATTGCACAATCAGTACTATTTAATAAATCAATTAATGAATATCCTTTGAAAACAAGAGGATGAGACTGAGAAGGGAAAAAAGTTTTCCTTGAAGCTTGAATCAATGTCCTTGACAGACGTTTCTCTTTCTCGCAACTTTTCTCATACTGCTCACTCAGTACACAACCAGAGATTCTGAGGTTTTTCATCAATTTCTTACAACATGCACATAGGTACTTATGCGGTGCACAATTTTCTCAGGTTTGAGTAATTGCTTGCAATATGTGTCTTGCGGGAGAATCTTGGAGCACAAATCATATTTGCAAACAGAACGTTTTGCGGTTTTGGAAAGTTTCCAAGCTCCAGACTTATAATCAAATCAAAATTACAGGAAATCGAAAACAAAACTTACACATCAGATTTTGTGGTGAAGACATGAGTAAATATACTTTCAATTGCCATCCACTTTATTGGCAGTTTTCCATTGGACTTCTGATGGTAGACATTCCACGTATAAATATCCCGACTGAGCCCAAAGTCACTGATTTTGCAGTGCTTGTAGTCGCCCATCAGGAGTATGTTACGACAGGCGAGATCTCGGTGAACGACCCTGTTCTTCTCTAGGTATTCCTGCAAAAAGGGATCGGGATTAAGAATTAAATGTCATCATATTACTTTCAGCTAACCTTGTCAAGTAAAGCAAGCACTCAGGTAGCATGAAATACTGTTGATGTCATACATTATTCCGTGTTGATTTCTGCGAGTGTATATAGGTAGTATTTAAATGTTACATTCCAAGTATCATTGAATTTTCTACATGAGTCATGATTAAACTTTCAGCAACCTTGTTGTGCTTTCTGAAAACTGTAAAGTTGATAAGAACTTTACCATGTTATTCAAAAATAACTTTCACCCTGAACTATCAATGATAGTCTATCATCACCAATTATATCGGAAATATATGATTACAAAAACAAGCTTTTTCTCTCCTCAAATGGCTCAAATCTTGTTAAAAGATGTTAGGTAAAGTTAAGAATGTACATAATAGGGTGCGATTATAGTGTTATATTTCTTTCTTCATAACATGTAGGTTGAAAGGGAAAGCATGTCGTGCGGGCGAGCAGAACAGCATTCATTAAACATATATGTATGCGTCATTGGATTACAAACTCACTTATCGAATGTCATGCTTATACTAACTTTTTAGTCCTTCAAAAGAGAAATGAAGCAGTGTTTGCTTAAATTCGTTGGAAATGAAAACCTTGAAAAAACTTCCAAGTGAGGATCATCCAATCATAAACTTGTTCCTATAATGATCCTAATTCCTATAAAACCATAATCCATACACGTTAAATGAACAGGTTCATGGATGGAGGTCATCCTACCTGCATTGCATGTAATGCTAGAAGCATTTACCCCTACTTTGTCAGGCCGCCTTCATATGTACCAATTCCGGCTGATTTGACAATGTAACATTGTACCAAAAGAAAGGTTCGTATACCCAAACAGCATTGATTTTTTGCTCTGATGCACAGTGCACAGCGCTTTACTTTACCATTGTTCATTAGTTAATTCTTCCATTTAAGTACTAATATCAATGCTCCTTTTGTCTAGAGTGGATCCTCATACCTATCAACCTATAAGATTGGTTGATTACTTATTAGTATGTAGTAAGCTTAAAGTTGTTTGTTGTAATTATCAAAGCAGTAGATATACAAGTACATACATGCTCATAATATATGTCTGAGTGTGTGCGGTCGTGCAGAGCTCGCACACGTGTATAATCTCCAGAATATTAAGGATTTTGCACACTAATTTTGCATTTTCTTTCTTTTATCTGTTCCTTACCATTCCCATTGCAATTTGGCGAGCATAAGATAGCACATCCTTTTCATCAATGGGTCGAAAGTCTTCGTCGTCGTCTTCTTCTTCTTGATGGTTGTCGTTTACGTAAAACGGTGGGAGGTTGTTATTTTCGGTTCTTAGCGAGTTCCCAGAGTAGGGCAAGTCTCTCTTACAGTTTTCACCTACCAAGATCATAAGAGCCATTATATTGCGATTTCACCGTTACCATCAACATTTTTATTATATTCAATTAGCTGTAAAGGAATAGTGTAAAATTAACAGAGTATAGAGAGACTTCGCCAAAAAATCTACGCTAAATGAAACATCTTTTGTGAAAACCACCCATGACGTGCAGTTAAGAGAAAATCATGAAGAGCGACTTGTGAAAGTTCTTAATGCGAATTAAACTAGACATCAAGCGATTTGACATGGTTCTTGTTGGATGCTCGTTCGAATTTTGACACAAATGTATGCATATATGCATGCGTCATGTGCCTATGAAGTCTAAAGAGTTGAAATAAAATAAAAAATGGAGCAAGCGCAGCATGCCAAACAATTTATAAGACCTCGACCTGTCTATCGACATCAAGATGACAATTACAAACGAATCAAATTGTAAAGCATACTGTCAACTATGATCTCAATTACTACTTACTCTCTTGGTACTCTGCTACTCTTTTTAACCCTCACCTAATAGCATTGAAATAGAAGTATGTCGACGTAAATATCTGTACAACGATAAAATGAAACTCCACAGTAGTTTTTGCAAAAACTACCTTATTATCTAGTCATCCTAGTCGTGGTCACGAAATATCATTTCGAGATTGAAATGAAAAAGAGCAGCATGTAGCATGCTCTTATTACAAGCCCTCATATTCAACAAAACGACTTTCACTGGAAATTGCAAACGAAAGTACGTCATTTGAGTTATTTGCTTTATGCCCCAGGAATATTCTAGTCTTACAACCTGCGTGCCTACCAACTATAAAAATGTTTTGTACAATGAACACAAAAATAGGTAGCCAGATTGGTTATTAAAAGAGAAGTGTATATGGCCCGCAAACATCCATTGCATTGCGATGATTGAACAACAAGGGTTTAACAATGACATTATATTGGTTTATTGCGGTTTTTCTGAATGGAGACAGATTTGGTATTGACACAACTTTCTGTAAAGTTTATTTATTGACGTACATGAAAAACTTTTCGTGAGTCTCTTTAGTCGATCGTCTATCTGTCAAGTCAAACTTTCTTTTTGTATTTGTTTACTGCTACATACCCTTCTTTGTGCTTGGCATTTTAACTTTCATGTCATGTCAATATCACCCACTTCAAAGTTTTTCTCTGCGTGCCACACATAAATATTTACCCATTTCTCTACAATCCATCCTTTTTTCAATGCTGGGTATTTACCTCTTACTACTACACATAACATGTTACATTTAGTTTAGCAACCAGTTGTGATCGTTCTCCAAGGAATAAGATTTTTCTAGGACAAATAAAATAGTGTACCTACACGATGTATTTATAGTAATGACTAATTGAAACTACTTGATATGAAGGTTTAGTTAGTTTGATCCCATTTCGGTCCGTAAGTTGTACAAACTTGATATGTTTGACATTGGCATTTGATGAAACTATGTGGTGACGGTGACACAAAGCGGTTTCGTACATAATGTACTACATATGCTAATGATAATGATGAATTTCTGCCAGATTTTTTTACCTTCACCAGGAGAACTGTTTTCTGGAGATGAGCTATCCAGAGAAAGTCCGCCAATATCCGCATAATTTATTGGTGAGCTATCACAACTCTTCCTGTTATCGCTAATACTACTACTGCCATTGCTTTTCTGGAACGTTCCCATACTACCACTGATGGCTCCGCCACAGAATGTCATTCCAGGAGCTGTGGTACTTCGCTTTCCGCTGAATGGAGAATTCCGGTCTTTGGAATCTGACAATCCTAGCGTGGGCCAATACTTAGCTCGAACCTATAGGAAAAAAACCATTCATGTATGAGTGCTAACAATTACCAGATAGGTAACTCGTAAACACTGCAAACAATAATATTGTAAATATATATAAAAAGGTTAGCTTTAAAATCCTAAATCGTCCCACCACACTATAACACGTTTCTTGGACAGGCAAAACACATCCTGATTCCGTCAAAATCATTTTGGGTCACCGAAAACTCTCATGGACTCAAAACCAACCCGACCTGGCCTAAGTGTCCTGACCGGGGATGCGGGATAGTGGTTTTTACATGCATTCAAAAACTTTGGGCTTTTTCATGAATTTATCGACTAGTACATATATTCCATAATATTGTATCTTCCTAAGATATTGAGATTTCTTAATGCTAGCATTATAATATGTATGCTTAATATGACTATAATCATAGTGACTTCTAATGAACAAATCAGCAGGCGTCTAACAATAAAGAATCATCATAACTTATGGATGGCTGCACTAGGTGGGACGGTTTTATCTTGCATGCATGCTGTTCTTAACTCGTTCCCGTCATTATAAATTTTCTGGCATTGATGGCATCAAATTTCACCTCGCCTCGTTTGAAATAGGGTGAATGAAGCGTAAGCAAAGGTGAAAGTAATGTGAAAAAGTTGGAGTGACAGATACAGATCTTACTAGTTCCATTGCTGAGTGCTGATCACTCACTGAGATTGTCTTGTTGTATATTTCACGCAGAGTTTCACTTATCAGGTTTGGCCGATTTTATATGCAAACATTCGTTTTCCAAATTGGAAAAAACAGACAAAAACAGAATTAACGAGTTCATTTCCATTGAAACAGTTAGTAGGGAAAAAATTGTTCAAAATTATTCTATCAAACAGAACTAAATAGTGGCACGGCAACTTGCGTTTGTTGTACGAGGCTGCAAGAAAGCTACTGTTTGGTATGTGCCGATATGCCGTATACATCACTGACGATGTTCATATGGGTATAGGTCACCATGGTAAGTCTCAGGTCTCCATGATGCGTCGTTCTGGATGTACCTATTCAATTTTTTAAATTTTTTTAAATTTTGAAAATAGGAATTAACATAGGTAAACGAAAGTCAGATAAGGGCCTGTTGATGTTCAAATTTAACAATACAATGTTAATAATGGTCACAATAGTTAATTTGGGGTGGTAGTAGTTGTAAATTTCAAATTTTGAGAAAAGTAACAGGGGGCACTCTCCTCTGAGTTTTATTTCCCCATGTTAATTCCAATTTAAAAATTTTCAATAAAATGAAGTACATCCAGAACGACACAGACACATCATGGAGACATGAGACTTATCGTGGTGAGCTACACCTATAATACATATGAACATTATAATGAGAAAATTCGAGGCGATTTTATTCGTACAACGTGTGTACGTCCTATCGACTTGTCAGGTAGTACCAGTGGCAAATATAAACGGCAAAGTACACAATGTGCAGAATGTCGTTCTATGCTATTACATCAAAATGTTGACACATAATATGCAAAGTTGTTTGCATATTATGATGGAATGGTATTATTATCTCTCAACTTGCACGTTGACGGTTGACACGTAAGATGTTTCTTATATGTCTAGAGGAAGGTCAAATTATAAAATCGGTAAACCTCGACACGTGACGGAGCAACAACAAAGAACTGCTCGTTTCGTGCATATCTAGAATTCCACGCCGGCTATTTTCTCAAATTTACTTTTACATTGACATTACTGACTGTGACGTTATGTGTTCCCA
This sequence comes from Lepidocyrtoides sp. E14, assembly GCA_027743805.1. Taxonomy (NCBI): domain Eukaryota; kingdom Metazoa; phylum Arthropoda; class Collembola; order Entomobryomorpha; family Entomobryidae; genus Lepidocyrtoides; species Lepidocyrtoides sp. E14. The sequence continues at coordinate 20,413 of JAHZMZ010004436.1, read as the reverse complement.
CTGGGAAACTAATGATTATGAAACAGTGAAACACATGTAACGTTGTTAAAAGAAAAATTCTGATTCCGGCACGACGACATGTAAATTTACAGCAAAAAAGTCGTCATCGTCACATAAATAAATGAATAATAAATCAAACCCACTCCTCTTCAAAGTATGCAGAAAAATACAGTGATAAACGTGTGAATGATTTTGATTCACGTTTTTCGATGATGCATAGAATGAATAAAATGCTGAAGGTACAAAATATGTAATTAATTTTGGGCAATTTCGTAATTTATATACATTTTTTGTATTTTAATGAGATACTTCGCTACAAATTCCCATGTTCGAGGAAGGCTACATATCGACAGGAGTAATATTATTATGTAGGGTACACGACACGTTACACGTCCTTTCAACACCTTACAGTTTCACGCCGTGAATTAATGCCCATGCCCCCAAATACGCCATGAATACTACCCCTAAGATACATGTGCTTGAATAACTTTGTGACCATTCACGGGTGCATGTGCATTGCCAAATACTGTGTGCATCTACTCAACTTTATGCAAGTTTTCTTTAACTGTATAACATGGAACACGCAAGGCAAAGATCTTATATTGCTGAAAAAAAGGGAATGTGTATATGGATGGATTACATACTACAGAAAAAAGACCTAGACCCAGACCCAACATGTAAGCACTTGAAAACAACAAGTCTAAAGTTTAGACTCTAAACCACTCACAACTGGATTTAATGTGAGCACGTGTATTTACACATGGCTAAATTTCTGAAAACTTTTCTGCATTAAGCAGAAACTTTATGTTAGTAAAACGCTATAAACTCGTTAATACATTTACATATCATATCATCATCACCTATTTCTGCCGCAGCAGCATATTTACTTAAAGCTATTAACTGTGTCCTGAGAATATAAAGCCCGAATGCACAGTAAATGACCTTCTCCTCAACTCACTACTGCGACAAGGTCACAGATTATTAGCTCGCTGCATGGTTCATGCAGAAGAGCTTAATATCGCACTTCTCTGTCTGGTAGGCTGGACCTTAATGGTTCAAAATTTAATTCATTGATATATCAGTTTGCATTAACGAACTAGAAGTAGACATTAGTGAGCCCCTCCGCGAGTAACAGTAACTATAATAGCTTTACAGTGAAAAGTACATACAACTGGGGTTATAAAGTTTAGTTTATTGGAAAAGCTTGTTGATAGGTAGCACAAAAGCGGACCTCTTACTTAAATTTCGACGTCATTGGCATTTCTCTTACAAAGAACCCCCACCCCCACTAATATGACAAAATGCATGGTTTCAGTCATATATTCTTATAAATAAACTCCTGTCCGAAGGATTAGAGACATACCTATTCTATCAGTTAATTGCACGTTTTTCTTTCCCCAAATTTTTAAAAATCATGTACTAACAGCGAGCTCAATTTCACTGGCTTGCCATGAATTGGTTATAGCCTCATAGAGGGAAGGGAATATACATCAATTAACATTATGTATAATGCATTGAATTCCCTTTCCTCTATGATGCAAAAAACCAGTTACTTACGTTATTACCTAAGTTCAAAGCATGCACTATTCATTCACTTAAACCGTTAAAGTAAAGTGGAAGGACAGAGGAAGAGGAGAAAGTTGAAAATTGTACTTCGACTACTTTAAGATGATTCTAATTGGAGATATATGAAAGCGAAAACACAAAAGTGTGTGTACTGACTAGGAAATGTGAACTAGAGCAAGTATTATTTTTCATCATCAAAAAGCTTTTTTTTATGCCAGCTAACCTTCCGCATGAATGTTAGTAAATCTCCTCCAGGACAGTACTCGAGAACAAGACAGAGCGTACGTCCTTTCGTGCACGCCCCAAGGAGTCCCACGATCTGTGAGTGGAAACCCAAATTTTGCATCATTGTAATTTCCTTGATGAGTTGTTCTCGATCATCTCGTGTTGAAGACACTGGAAAAATGACAGAGAAAGTAGAAAGGTTAAACGACATATCATCATGCACGTGAAACACGAACATTGCTTATTACTTCCGTGCATTTGTTGAGTAGGTATACTTTCAAGGCAATGTACACAAACCTAGGTATTTACATACTTACACAGGCTCTTTTAATAATGATTCAATGATCAAATAGTTTTTTTCAGACGGAGATAACTCGCAAAGATGAAGTAAGCATGAATGATATTGAACAAACGTAGTACTTCAATTTAAACCGCAGTTCAACTTCTATGTTTATCCTACCAAAAACCTCTTAGACAATCATTCTTAAAGGCACAATGAAAAAGTTCATGGTACTATTGGTTCAAGTACGTTTTGCCTGTGGGTTATACATATATCATTTTGCGTTGATATATTGTGTACATCCTCGGTGTTATAACTGTTATACCGAATTTTTCAGTGTAGTTTTCCAGTAGCTGATTATATACATTGTGCAGAGTGAGCCAGTATTTTAATATTTGCTATACGACAACCATTGCTTATTACCATTGAATCATTGAATGAGCCGGATTAGGTAAAGCATTACTTTTATTAGAAAAAATAATTGGACGCAAAGAAAAATGGGCCAAGGGATCTGTTAGTGTTAAACTCTCTCTAAGCTTCCGGCTTTATGAGTTCTCGTGTAGCTGCTTTTGTTCGTCTTTCCTGTTTACTGATTATCGACTTCATCATAAGGAAAGGAAAACTTTTGTCGAGATATTAATTGTTCTGATGAACTAATTACAAGTATTTTTTACCTGCTATATTTAGCTAGTTTTATTAACATGAGACGGAAAAACATAATAATGATTTAATGACAATACCTTTCACCATTTTTACGGCGACTGTCTCCATTTCTGGATCCGCCTCATCAACATTTCTGTCAGCAGAGTTGAACCACGTCTCATCTTCCCCCCGAAACTTGAGCTTAGCCTCCAACTTTTTCTTGTGAAGTTTTGCTCGTCTCACTACACCAAATGCGCCTTGTCCAATAACCTCAGCCATAGTTAGTTCGTCCCACGAAATTTCCCATTTCTCCTTGGGGAAATTTTCGTCAAATAATTTCCAGTTGGAGGAATCATCGGTTAATGGGACTATTGACCAGTCAGGGATTTCATCCCGTTCTTCCATCGACTACACGAAAGTAAAGTGTAAATCATATTTACAAATATAGTAAATTCACAGGTGAGATTTATAAAAACAAGAAACTCAATTCCAAGAAATACCAGCACCGTGATTTTTAATACTCTTAAAGTCAACAAAGTACGTTGCCTCTCAAGCATAAACCCAAGCTTTTCCATGTATGTATCCGTAAACAAGCAAACCTCAATTTGAAACTTAACTGGAAAAGTAAGAACCATATATGAATGCAAATAATGCTGTGCCCCACGCACAGTAAACGACTGGCAAAAATGAAACTGAATACTGAAAAAACTCGGTCTGGTGTATTTCGTTTATTTCTGGGAAATGGAATAATAATATACAATACAACGCTGCATTATTATTGTTCTCATGACCGTGAATTCGAGCGATGGCATTGTAATGGTAGAAAATTTTCCAGTCAAAACCACGAAATAGTTAGGTAAACATTGATTTTATACATGATGTGCCACCAGAATGGAAATAGAAATACCTGCCATAGAAAATTTCCCTAAGTATAATTATATCCTTCAGCGTGTTTTTTGATACAATTTTGTTGTTTGTTAAAGTCACATGTTCAAACGCAAAATATTGCTTTCTTTCTTTCCCCCAAACTCAACTACCACTATTTCAATAAAAAATGTCTGCTTATTTACAACAAGTCATTGCCATGATTTTTATGCTACATTTTAGAGTGCCCTCGTCCACGCACAGTGTGTGTCACACTGCCCGTCCGTCTGTAATGTTTCTATACAAACGAGACGGAGATCTTTATTTCCCGCAAAAAAGCATGCCAAATCTCCATTGTTGAGCAAACGGAGAGTAAATTTTTCCTTTGATTGTCGAGTTTAATGAGTTTACAAAGAGATGAAGAACATGCTTCTTTTGTTAATGGATCTAGTGTTTTATCCTCAACTAATAATGGACCATTTACCATACTATGGTTACGATAGTGTGCAAATAAATTCTTTCCCTTGTGATATGGATTAATGTATTTTTATAAAATCTTGCCTGAAAGTACTGATTCCTGGCCTTTTTCACGTTCCGCTTGTGAATGTATATTCGGATAGCATTGCAAACGATAAGGAGTACTGCAGCAATGGTGAATGTAACTGTTACATATATCCAGTTTCCCACGGACTCACCGGACGATTCCGCTTTAATAGCTGTGAATTTAAGAAAATTTTCGTCACATTTCAGTTTTGTGCCATTATTTTTATTAAATAATGGCACCAATAATCTTGAAACTCGTACTATAAACATTGAATAATATATACATATTTGTGTTGTGTAGGGTATGTAAGGAGACTTTTTCCCGTAACCATTTATGAAACTTCAGATGTCGTAAAATAAGGCACGTAATATAGATAGCTGTATCAAGAACAATAGAAGAAGAGATCTATATAATCTTTTCCTGGATGATGCGATGGTGTAAGTGTAGCTTTCCTGTTCTGAGAATAAGCGCCGTTTGCACATGGTGACATGAAATGACGTCATTAGACTTTAGTACTTACTTAAGTAGCTTGATTACATAAATTACATTAGCCACGAGTCTTCTCCTATAATTTTGTCAAAAAATTAAAAGGCTTGTCTGTCTGTGTGCCTCGTGCCTATAAGAAATTTGAGCAAATACATACATGGCAATGTATGGTACTGGTTTCATACTTTAACATAATTACATCAGTCAGTAATACAATATCACTGATGTTGTATCAAATGAGTTTTCTATAGAAAGTGAAACTGCGCAGTAAAGCATTTAAAGCCTAAAAATATGGAACAGTAGCAATGTTGCGTTATATTTATGGCTACAAAGAATACGTTAAAATAAACCCGTTTCGGTATCTGTCCTTCCCTGATTTTACAATTCGTCGTTGTGAAGTAAAAACAAAGCACATCATGTACAACAGTTTAGTAAATATCGACTTAACACAAAACAAACAGTATCAGTTAAATAAATAGCATAATCTGTTGTTGATTATTGCTGTATTCCTTACCTAGTTTTGTATTCAAATGATACTGCGCCCTAGGCGACCCACCAAGAACGGAGAAAGCTCTGATCATAACCGTGTACTGTTTGTCAAGTTCCAGATTTTTCACTGTTAGTTTGGTTGTGTTCTGAAAAGGGAAAATATGAGCAAATGAAATAAATACTGGTTAAATATGAATACAGAGAAAAGCGCATGTATTTAATAGCGACTACTATTTACGCAGTTTTTTGTTTCACACGTGCTTATAATTTATAGTACTTATATATTCTTAATTTGGAATCAAAATTTTATTAATTTTCCCAAATGTTTTTCTAATATTTCTGCACTGATACCTTTTTGTAGTATGAATACAATGCGGGAAAATGAAACGAGGAGACACAAAGAAAGAAATAAAGAAGAAGCAGACTTCAAAAGAATTTTAAAGGAGCACGGCTTACCCCAGCAACTCTATAGGTTAAAGTAGCGTTGAGTTTTGGAAGTGTCTGAATGTTGAATGGGCTTACTTCCACCTCATACTCCAAGATTGGGTTTTTATCGGATGTGTTTTGAGGGGGAAGCCAAGACAATGCTACTTGAACATTTTGCTGTTCAACTGTTCTCTGGATATTTGTATCCACTTTGATGTCACGTGGAGGAGGAGGTACTTTAAGTAAAATTATACGTTCAAAAGGTTACATTGACTATAATATAAGCTTGAAAATACTGTGTTCTACTTTGGATCCCTTGAACTAGCACCAGTTGACTTTAGGTACAACACGAGATGGAAGAAAATACAAAATATTTTACTAGCATAATGTTCATAAGGCATACCACATTTGTCAAATCGATAATTAAAGGCTTCCAGACAAGTAGGGGTCCTAAACTCCAATTTTTTATGACTGCTTTCAAAACGCCATTCCAAATCACGAGAAGTCATTCGGACATGGTAAACTGTGCCGAAGCTGAGATCCTCGAACCAGTATTTATGCACTCCTAGGGGTCGCTAAAATGAGTAATATATATGACTGTAAATTTTTATAGAAACATAGTTTGTTGATATATCTATTTTACTATAAATTTGTATCTACATAATACATATTATGTATATTGCTCTTGAGATTGCTGTATGTGCATGTAAAAAATAAGTCTGGAACTAACTATCCAAGTATGTCAATGAATATAAAATGAAGGGAAGCGAATTTACTGAGCGTGAAGTTTTGTTGTAGCTTTCTACTTACATCTTTAATCCGCACTGTTTTCCAATACACTCCACTCGATCCATCCAGAACGATTTTGTAGAAACAAGCTTTCTCTAAAAATTAAAACAAAGATTTGTGTGATCTTTTTTTAAATTTTATTTTATGGCTGGAAGTATTGAAGTGAAATGAAAAGTGCAAACTTTTATCTACAAGTTTTCGAGTGAAAGTTAAACGAGTGGAAAACGAATCCAGCATATTAAAAAATACGCTGTATTTGAAAATATCCGTAAGGCATTATGACAATCTTTTATGATTACCTATTTAATTACACGAGATGAATTTATTTCAGCCATTTTCATTTAAGAAACAAAATACATTGACCGAACCTCATATTATGATTTTCATTATTCAAATTTATAGGTTACCATTGTAAGTACACATTTAGCTAGTAAAAACAAATCAAAAAGTTTTCCGATGCATGGAGCACAAACCAGTCTTTTTAAAGTTGAAAGTGGTGCTATGAAATTGGCCTTTTGTGAATCTATTAAAAATATGAGCCAGCATTTGCTCTGGTTCAGTAGGAAGAATGGCCACTGAGTGTGCTATAAAAGGAGCGGAATTCGATAGGAATTTTATTTGTGAAATCGTTTGATCCTGCTCAAATTTAAAGTAATATCTTCTCAGGTATTCATCCATACATGCCTCCGCAAAACACTTCTCACTACAACCACAATTCATTTATCATTATTTATCACTATAAGAGATAGAGACGGTTTTTAAAGCATACTGAAAATCCTCTACTTTCGACACATAAAAATCGCACATGCATGCAGGAACACTAGTAGGCAATTAAGATGTCGAGTATGTTGATGCTTAATACTTGTACACATATATACTAAATACGCCGACATACCCACATACAGACATCAAATTGCCATTGCCAATTCTACAACAAAGAAGCTCAGCTACTACATTTTTTTCAGAGTACGTTCCTTGGTAATGCGTTCATGAAAAGGTAACCGCAACCCATACGGGGCACAATATGGCAATGGCACTAGTATCTTCATTGAAAAATTATTTTCGTTATTAGCATGAAGTTTGAACCAGCTTGGTTATGTTTCCACATTTAGTCTGGCATGGATGTCATGGTACGGCCATCACACACTACCCTGACAACGATTTTGAATTCTGCTTTTGAAGATTACAGACTTGATTAAGTTCAAAGGTAGGTCATGCGAAACCTGTACCACCGTTGCGTTGACTTCCATTCCTTACTAATGCATCTCGTCACAAAGATGTACGTATTATTCGTGACATAAGATTTTATCTCTTTACCGGAGCCAAAAAAGTGGTATACTTTTTAACAAGGCTAAATGACAAGGAAAGTAAGCATTGTATTCTGATTACTGCCCACAAAACAAAATTTTGTGTATGCCTATTTTATAAGAACAACGTGCCAAGTTCACTTGCTCGCAAATAGAATAGGATTACATTCACATCAGAAAATGTCAAACTAGGCTTATACACCATTCATTTTACTTCATTTTATAATATCATTTTATTTTTGTCCGGTTCCTAGAAATACATGTTATCTTTTCTGATCCATTGTAAAATCAGCTGCGTAGTTTGCTCCATCAGTTTAAATACTAAATCCGATTACACGGTGATTGAAAAGCATCATTTTAAGAACAGAAACAAATCATATTATGATAGAAAATTATAACTAATATAGAAAACAGGCTTCCGTAATACCTTTGTATGCACGTAAACTAATGTTTCTGCCGATCATAGAACTCTTACATAAGAAAGACTATTTGAACAAAGAATTTTAAGATTGAATATCGTTGACGCATTCTGATTTCACGCCACCTTGAGCTTTCAAAAAACAAATATTTAAAAAAATCTGTGGTCACCGATACAGCCACCAGAGGGGACTGGGAAAAAATGGTGTTAAAAGCCAAACTCCTGCAAGGAAGATCGTAGCAACTTAAAACTTTCACGAATAGATTCAATATACAAGTGTGCTTATTATTTTTAAAACGATTCTTTAGATGTTTTAAATTCACTTTTGTACAAAAGTTCTACTACTTCGACCATTCCAACTTTTGGGAAAAATACCTTTGAAATCGTTGACTTATTACCACCCCAAAACTTTAAAAAAACACGAGCTGCAAAGGGTTTATTTATAATAAAATAACCACATAGGCCAACAATACTGCATAAATAGGCATAAACACAGTATATCCAGGCAGTAATTTGATAAAAAATTACTGGAATCTCCCACAAACCATTTTGTTAGGTTGCATTCCGTTTCAAGAAAGCGATAGACAATAGCTACTAGTACTAGACTACAGCTACGCAAGCACAAAGAGGGGAATGTTTTAACTTTTGTTAAAAGGAACAGGTTAAACCATTTTGTAACAAAAAATGCTGTATGAGTTCCCCAGGGACTAACTGGGGGCCCTTGCGGTTTGGCTACATGCTCTCCACTGAGCTGTGGAACCTGCTTGTATTCTGCTGTCTGAAATAATTTCTACTGCTCATCTCAGTACTTGGCACACATGCATTTTTCCACACTATACACACCTTGTTTGTCTTTGAAATTCAATGATATTTGTAACAACTGTCGCTTCCATTAAATTATTGTGCAATGCATTATTTCATATTTCCTTTTCGTAATATTATAAAAGACATTTCAAAGACTTTTGAAACCATGCAATTTCGTAAGAATCTTTCCAGCTTTATTAACATTTATGTTTACGATTTATTTTTATCATATAAACTGTAAAGCGATAAAAGTAGTTTTCATACCATCTGGTGGTTCCCATCCGATCAGAACGTTCACAGAATTATTTTTTATCTCTGTCTCCACAATTGAGATTTCCTTTGGAGGGCCAGGCTCCTTGTAACCTGCAGAATAAACATACCTACATGAGGTTTCCAATTACAAAATGTTTATTTTACACGATACATGCATGAACTTATTTAATGTGACATCTTTGAGTTATAGTAGATGGTTAAAAACACGGTAAACAAATACGGTATTGTATTGAATGACATGTGGCAAGTAGCAAAAGATCTGATATCCATTACATTTCACAACAATTCGTTAGATCTTTCTTCGTTACAGTTAAAGCATCGAGGTATGGAAAAGTTTTCACGCTTGTGCGGTTGGTTAGGTAACTGGGTTATTATCGCACCATGATAAAACCACTTCGTACATCATTTTGTTTTCGTAGTACTGTCATTTGCGCGTACGGTAAATGTTCGAGAACTCTCTAGGTTTCAGGCCATGTTGCTTCATTTCCCATCGTATGCTTTCTTTATGAAATTTCCCTTGGTGTACATTGTTCAGCCGTATTATTGAGGTAGATATTCATTTTACTGATCTTTCCTGTCTTGTCCGATTAACTTAATATTATAATCTCATGAAAATTAATAAAAATGCTATCATTATAAGATCATTTGCGACTGCTTCCTTGAAGTCTAGTAGTTAGCCTGGTTACATGCATTAACCAAGCATGTCCAACTACTCGTACACTACAAGTTGAACAATTACTCCTTTTATTTTCGGTATCTTTCTTTCTGTAGGTTCTCGGCACGGTAAAATTAGAAGTAAAATTTAAAAATTTCGATGTACATAATATATGCATGCGTTTCGCATACCCATTGTTCCCTTTCCGGCATCAAAAGACGTAAAACATAAAACGATTAGTAAATTAGAAGGTCTTCCTCAGACATTAATAGAAACTTTTCATTGATATCGATTATTTTGCAAATTAAGCACTTATAATATAAAACGTAATTCTATTTCCTCGACACAATTATTGTACTAAAAGTAGCACTGACATTGTTGACATCATTAAAATCATAAAAGGGAACATTATCATCATTTCTATACTTCCTCCTAGAAGAATGATGATGTTCAAAAAATGCTGAGCTGAGTGTACAGAAATACCTAACAATAGTAAAATATTATCAAGAAATAAAATCTTTCATGTAAATAGTAAATATCAATAGTTTTTTCTGTTCATTTGCATAACACTTGATACAGTAGTATAACAGAAGAACAAATTACACAAAACGGTATAGAATTACAAGTACTTTTATGTGACAAAGAAAGAAATCGTGAAAAGTTTGTCAGATCTCGGATCATTTGATTTGACTACAGGCATTTGTAAAAAAACTAATAATATGTTCTTATATTTTTGCTTTTTAGTGTTCCAAGAAATCCTCATGAAGTACATAGGTATCTATTATTCTGGTACATATAAGCCAAGTATCCTACTTGAGACTGATATAGATTTTTAAGATGTTTTTCCCACATTCAGGGAATTTTAAGCATAGCACCTACACAGAACATACACATCTTGCAAAAAGGTCATTGGAACTCTGACATCAAAACTATGAAGCCAACAACAATGAAAAGTGGTTTGTAATAACTCGTTCAAGGGACATTAAAAAACATTTCTGCCGGCGGAAGGAAGCCATGTCGTATAATCTTAAGCAGAATTTTCTAATTTCCCTTTCCTTTGTCCTTTCCGTTGCTCAGCATGAACATTTGTAAACGACAGTAGGTGTCTTAGAAAATGTGACAATTACAATACATGTCGCTAACTAGATAAATTCACGAGATTTCGTAGATTTGTTTCACTTGTTTTCAAACTCTTCAAGTTTTGTTTGTCCTTTCAATTCAATAGTTCACAGACACATCAGCCCTAGCATTTGAGGTAAACTGAATATTTTTTCTACACTGTGTGTATATTGTATATTATATGATATTCCTAATTTAGAAAGATCCGTCCGAATAGCATTTCTTATTACAGCTTGTGAATACATACGATGATGTGAACATACAGATGTCTGTCCACTAAATCGTATCAATGTCATGAAATAAAACACAACTGACACAATTTGCGTGAGTGCATAGTTATGACATTGATCCGCATGGAATGCCTCTACTTTTACTTGAAATCACAGCGTGTATACCTGTTACTTAGATAGGATAGCAAGAATTCGACCTTACAAGTTAAGTTGTCCAATATCTTTGTCTTTTATACCATCAAAAAGAAAACGAGAAGACAATCATGCTTGCACTTACCATCGAGGGTTACATATTTTTCTGTCATGGCCACGTCTTCAATTCCATTAGGTCCTACAGCCGTAATTCTCCACCGGTATAAATCGGATTTATATGATACATTCACAGCTTGAAAACCAAATGGTGTCTGTAATATTAACAAAGAGAGATAGCAACCTTTTAATGTGATCAGCACAAGTAGAAAAATTAAACATCGAAAGTAAGCTAATCGCCAAAATAATGTTGTTCTAAAAATTTAATGTTGGAAAACATTTAGTTTGGCAGACTAGAGGGAATGCCGTTTGCATAGAGCTCTACCCAATTCAATTCCCATGGGCAAAATACTTTCAGCATCCTTTGCTGAGTCATGAATTTGGCAATAGTTTTGAGATGGCATTGTGGGCGATTCGAGATAATTGCGGAAATTAGTGAAACGAAACGCCAAAGGCAGCAAGACGAACAGTTGAATATGAATTTAAAAAGGACTACATTGCTATGCATTTCAAACGTTTCTATGGGATGGCCTTAACTTTTAGTAGCGTAGACAATAGGCATGAAGAAACATGAAAAATGCATTGTGTAGATTTTCTCGCAAGTTTGTGGGTTAACCACAATATCAAATTTTCACTCTACTTTGTTGTTTTGAATGACACCACATTTACTCTCCAATCAGAAGCATAGATATTCTAAGCCATTGATTGCGAGAAATTTTAATGTTTACTGAAGTGGGAGGATACTAATGAAATAAGGAAAGCTTCCGCAGCTTGTCATGAAAATCTTAAGTGACTCGGTTTGAGCTTCATAATTTTAAGCTGAATTTATAGGAAAATTGAACTTAAATATGAAAATTGTGTGGGAAATACGTAACTCGATGATGGCACATGCATACAAAAAATGCTCAAATGAAGCATCCACATAATTGCCTGTCATTCATAGATTTCAAGTGTTTCAATAATTGGCGGCTGTAGTAAGTAGCAAGAAACACCAATGACAAGTAGCTGAAAAACAACTTTCCACACTTTCTTCTAAGAGTGTGCTAGTGGAAACGCTTGAACGAGAGGATGAAAAGCATAGGGGTGGCTTGAGACTAAATAGTCGGATTCAATTTTCCATTATCCTACCTGCATACTTAAACAAACGCTCACAAGAATAGAGTTTCCATTGGAGACTCCCTTTCTATTCCATAGAAAATCCGCAACATATTTTCCCAACATAATGGAAATTGATTAGAAAGACCTATTACACATGGGTGCATACAACTTGAGAATACTTCGTGGAAGTCATGTTTCTATGAGCACTTTTTTATATTTGTTAATTACATGGATGAGCAGATGGTGGATTGTGAAATTTCACAGCGTGCAGAATCTGCACTGAAGATTGCAGAACTACCTCTAGCTATAGGAACTAGCAAAAACTGCAGTAAAATGAATTTTCAGATTAAGTTTTTCCAATTTATTCCTCTTTACAGAATTTTCCAATATGTAACTGCCACTTGGTAGTAAAAAAACTGTCGATATGAGCGAATATCACCATCCCAATCTACGCGTTTACACGAAGGCAAGGACGAGAAAAAGTCAAAATATTAACAATATCCTTTTTGAAGTGCTTTTGTATTTGGAACTAGTGGTTGAAGTGGTCGAGTTGGATAGAACCTGCTCATTGTAATAAATTACCACCAATTTGTATTTGTAATTAAAACTTCTATCAACGCCAACCGTTCCACTCACCATATGAGCTTGCAATTTGCAGAAACTTTTTATTTCTTTAAAAAGTTGTTTTTTCGTAAAACACAATTATTCAGGATCTGGCTCGATTTTGATAACAACAATCCTGATGCTCGACCCAATGAAGTGTCGCATACAACTTACAACAAGCTAGAGGGCTAAAACGTGACTCAATGACTTTTCAGTGTGGGAAGCAAACTCATAACTCAAAAAATCGTGCCAATCAAAACTTTATAAATTTGATTTTATTGTCTTGACAGTTGCAGTTGCCATCACAGTGTGAACTTCACATTGTTTCTCATACTATTGGGATATCATACATATATAAAAAAAACAATCCAGTTAAAAAACATTTTACATACTTCTTAAAACTAATCTAACACAATTTATCAAGTTTGAGGTCCCTCGTAAATCTACTCCACAAGTTAACTTTTCATACTTGCTGGAACTTTTATATGACTGTAGTAAACTTTTTTGCATTTATGATTTCCCGTAACTATGGGGGAATTTAAATTCAACCAGGAATTGATCAGTCTTACGTTGTTTTGTGTCAAGTTGGTTGTCAAGTCAAACTAATGATTTTACATAGTTTTGATAGCAATTAAAGTGAAAAGTCGATGACTCACGTTTCACGTCTGTGACTCCTATCCCTATCTATTTGAGAAATCTGGTCGCGCGTCGATGTGGCATGGTTGCGGTACTCAAATGAAAACAATTTTTGACAAATGACAACTCACAGTGTCATTAGTCATCATAAACAAAGTCATTCATAGTAGTCCACAAGCCTTGATTTTTAAAACAACGGGTATGAGAATGAAATGCATAAGTATGTATGCAGGTGAAAAGGAGCGAAAATATTTACGATTTCTGCAGAACTTCACGGTGAAACAAGCCTTCATTTGTTGATTGTACGTTTTGCATCTCTATATTCCTTCATTAGGAAGTACTTACAACAGCACGCAGATGAAACACAAATAAATCTAATCTCTTCACTCCTCCTCGATATGCTCTAAATAAATAGATATTCTGTTGAGTATTATATTTGAAGTTGAAAACGACAGTGAAAAGAGAAATCAACAAATACGGGTTGGTTGTAATAATAAATATTTATTAATTTCTACTGCGTGGCATAATCGTCTGCAGACATATAAAAAGAGTGGCAAGGAAGGAAAGTGCGATGCAGGAAAGAATGATTTTTTTGCTCTTGCCTAGTTCTTTTGTAGAGAAATTGCATGCAAATTTTTGATTTTTTTCATATTCGACTAACTGGCTCGTGACGGTTTCAGTTTTAAAACAATTGAACCTTTTCCTATCTAAAACTTGGAAATCTGGGCTTCTAGATAAATTAAAGCTCATAATTATAAACAAACCAGTCGTTTTGAAATATTTCCTTGAAAAACAACGTACAAATTTATAATAAACCAAGTGTGCAGTAGCAGTTACTAGTGGGGTTAAAACAGTTTATTTGGAAATAAGAAAACATTTTTGTGTTGTGTTACACAAACATCAAAAATAGGAAAAAAATGCAATGTTGCTGACCTTTCCAATAGTTTTCCAATCTGTGCTGTTTCCTGTTTGTTGTTCGATCACAAAGATAAATGGTTGCTCCTGGACAATCCCTTCATCCATCCTGTCGTTATGCGTCAATCTACTGAAAATAAGATAACAAGAAAGGAAAATCGAGATCTAAGGTTCTGACTTTCTCAGAAAAGGAAGTGAGAAAGTAAATACTTTCTACTGGATGCTTCAATCTGCTTCTTTCAACTCTGCAAATATCCAACTAACCTTTTCAATTCTTTGATGTTCCATTTAAGAAACACAAAATGACTTTTTAATGACGATGGCACATTCTCATAGGTTGCGGCTCTGACACCGCCATCACGACCGGATGAAGAATCAGCGGTATAAAAGCTTGATTGCTTTTTGCCGTCCAAATAATTAACCGATTCGCAAAAGATTTCGGGTGAGTCAATCAATTGTCCTTGTCGTTGTGCACGAGTCGATAGTGGGAAGAAGTTGAGTAGATTTTCTCTGGCATCATTAAGGGACTCATTGCCATTTGTACTGTTGAGCTCCTTGTGCATAGTACTTGTTTTATTTTCACGTTCTACGTCGTACTCTGCTAAGGTAGATTTAGCAGACTTTCTCAGACTTTTTATCATTTCAGTAATCATTACATTGTACTTGTGAAAATCACAAGTGCGATTGCAAAGTTCGTCCTTGTTGTCCTGTAAATTGTTTTGCACAGTCAACAGAAAAGCAACAATTCAAACAAGATACAAGAACAAAGAGTCAAAGTAAATTTTAAATCTGTAGTTTATCTTTGAAGATTTTTACCAAGAAAAAAAAACATGTTTTGAACAGATGCACTAATGACATGTCAAAAAGATTGTGACAAAGTTACAAAAAAAGATTGTGATCTGGCATTTCAATGGGAAAAATCACTTGATGTGTGAATGCAAAACTGACGAAGACTATCAAAATGAACATTTACATTCATATGTTTTATCAGTATATGTAAAACCCCAGACCGACATATTGTTAGGTTCAAAAATGTTTATTCGGTAAGCATGAAAGATATCTGATAAATCAAATCATTTTGCTATTGCTTGCCATTACATGCATGGAAGAGAAAGTTTGCTGGTAGAGAACTTTCCACGTGATCATGTTTGAAACACTCTTCTATCTACGGGTTCAGTATATATGTATTATGTATGTATATATTTACGTCAAATTGGATTCAAAGAGTAGAGAAAGTAATTTTGAAGTGTGGAAAAAAAATGATTCACTGCGTGTCTGTTTCAAACGATTTTTACAGAGAAATGTATGATCGTCGTCACCGTGAAATCATTTTTAGAGAGAGAGTGACATTGTGTCAGAGGAAAAAAAATAACTTCCTGCCCACAGAACGAAATGATTATGTTGTGACTAGATACAAATAATTGTAATTTTATTCAAGCATAGTTGAGCGGAAATTACTACCATATTCATGTTCGTTTCACTGTGACTCTTCACCTTTTAAGCTTTCTGCTCTATCAGAAAAAATAATGACTTGAAAGACTGAATGTGTATTGAAAAAAATTATACAACTCATTCATTCGTTTAGCATCATTAAATGAAGCCTCTGACAAGACATGATCACCGACAAGGATCTTGGTATGACATTTTTTTCTGTACTGTAAATATGACCTATGTAGCTGTTATATTTAGGAAAAATCTGACTTCAGAGCAAATTGAAGCGCTCGCATGTAAATATGATACAGTGCTTTCACTTTGGGTAAAAATATTACTCTAAATTGCCTTCCCCAGAAATTCAAAATGAGTTCGGGATATAAACATTACAAATTACTAATTACAGGTGGTACTCAGAACTAAAACTTGGCAAATCTAAGTACGTATTTATCCGTAATAACTATAATGAGTTCAAGTTCAAAGAGAATTTGTATTAACATTAAAGTTTAGAAATATAAAAGGAGAAGGAGTAACACGACATAACCAACTCGGAGTTTATTAGAGGGTTTCCATCATTGTAATACACTAGATAGACTAGATATCTACATGTATACATGTATATTGAATTTTTATGTTTTATGGACCTTTCTAATTATATATCAGCAACAAAATGAGTTTTACTGTCACCATCGTACATATGTAACTTATTAAGGATTCTATGACTGAAAGGGTGGTGGAATAGTAAGAACTACGAATCATCATACTGTAAAGCCTGGATTAGTAAACTTTTCTTGTGCTCTATTGCTATATAAAATGAAGATATATGTCAGTTCCAGGAGCCGGAAAGTTCGTAAATTAAGTTTTACATTTGAATCTGATCAGACTCAATGTATGGCATGCGGAGAAAGCTAATGAATCTCAACATGTACGTTTAAATCATAAAAATTCGTGCCAAAGTGTGAATACATATTAAGATGAGAAATAAAATGAGCCGAACGGAAGGCGAAAACTGATCTGCCAAAAAAATTTAATTATGAGGTAATATCATATCCTAGACACATTGGTAATATAAATTTTGCATTAGCTGTACATTTATATTCTAAATATATCTCGGCATCGCAATTCTCAATGCAAACTTTGTGTTGAAATCTAGCGAAATATGCAACCATCGCATTTTGGTAACATGTCATGCAAAGGAAAGCCTAGATTGGCCTCTATTTCTCTCTCGCACTTACAGTTTCTCTTAGCAATAACCAAGAGTCATGACTTGGGTGCTAAAATGAAAACAAATTTTGTTCTTGAAAAGTGTGGGTCTTACTATCTTGAGTCATTCTCTTTTTAGGGCAAGTTACTACATTCGGAGATTTAGTTATGTTAAGTTACATGTATATGCATGATACTGGAATTGGAATGGAGGTGACATGTCGCAGAGGTCGGCTTAAATTTGGCATGACATACTACAAATAAAATACAGGAGGGGGATTTAATGAAAACTTACACACAAATGTCGACAGTCCGAGTGCGAAAAGGGTCGCGAAGTAATATTTTTACACTGTAAACAAATGCAAACATACATACGTAAATATTTATGGTGTCACTGATTTCAACATATATTAGACCTTGCTTGACATAAACGTTTCATCTGAGAACTGTTTTATAACCTTTTTTCAGTAAACATTACTTACTTGTTCACATTGAGCAGTCGTTTCGTTTTTGTAGCAACCAAAAGGAATGATGAATCCTTTGTCAAGTACTCTATGCGAAGAATTTGCGAAAACAGTCTTGTTTTGACTACCCTGTATGGAGCATGAAAAAAATACAGTAGTAAAGTCAAAATGGATACTTTTGCTTTTTCTGCTTTTGCTAACTGAGCATTCACCACGCAATACGCATCATCAATCAGCCACATCGGTATCTATTTTTATCCACGTGCTTGACGGGCTACCAACAAATTTTATGATTTCCATACTCAAGCATTCAAACCACGTTTCATTCAATGTCATCAAAAGGATCATCCTGCTAGCCATGCAACATGGTCAGCATATCAATAAAGCGGTACAAATACTTTCATCAAAAAATATTACAGCGACAACTTTTAAATCAAATATTAAATTTATTTCAAGAAACTACTTACAAATTCACTTAAACACTGTGCTTCCACTGAGGCCAGCATAACTGCCTGATCAAAGCTCATATTTAATCTAGTTTCGGCTCTACTGAAGTCCAAAGGGTTGTCTGTTGGTCCTGAGGAGACAATTTCATCCGTTTTCTCTTCATTAGTGCCCCTCGACGGGGCATTCCCCCCTCCATTTTCCACTGTATTAGGATGATCATTATTCAACGTCATAAGCTGCTGAATTTTTTGAGACTCTGGGTTCAGGTTATTCTCATTTTGAAGACAAACACCCATCTGTATGCTCGCGATAATTGTGAGGAATGTGATGGCAACACGGGTGAACGACAGTAAACTTTGGAAATTCATGTTGACGCATTTATTCCAGTTGAGTAAGTAGAAGCAGATATGGGTTTCTTCTGAGATTACTACTTTTGTTGCTGTTGCTGCTAAAATTATTTCCCAGTACACTCATTTCACGTTTCCCTTCCGTCATGAAACTTAATGGAATAGCAAAAAATATGCGATGCAATGGAATGTTAACAGAGATTATGATTTAGCTTTATCCTGTGCTGGTTTCACTCAGAGAAAGAGGAAAATTTGCTTCTTGTTTCATTCAGCTACAATGTTGCTTTGCCTGTTTCAGAAAATAAATTGAACAACAGCAAAAACTCATTAACTCATTTTCTTTGGCAGGCGATGATGCTATTATGTAAATTATAATCAAGTTCTCAGGTTCACACCAACCAGACATTGAGTTCATGGACCAATTTATTTGTGAAATGACATTTACTAGAAAAATATTAGAAATATAGATAAAAAGAGCTAGTTTTGCAAAAATAATAATTAATTCTTCACAGCCAAAAGAAAAATCGAGTGCACATTAGAAGTTATTTAGCAAAATCTACCGACACAGACAATTCACAGTCATAAAGAAGTACATGTATAATATGCCATGGGCTACACTATATCTAAGTTTACATGTAATTTACAATGTGCCAATTGATTAAATCCACTACTGAGCGCGTACTCAGGCACAGCCAAACTACAAGTTTTTCTCATGTTAATGAGATAAGCCTTAAATGCATTGTATTACATACGTGGGTGAACTCCAAATAGATTGTAAGAGGAGTCGTAAAATTGCATGACGATTAATTAGGTGCATACCTAAGTAATCTTTGTTCATCGCTAAATAATACTACTCGAACACAATGACATTTGTTTTTATTACCATTACCAATCCAATTCGTGTCAATAAAAATGCATCTTAAAATTGTAGTAACATCCATCATTATTATTTTGGATAATTCCTTTTATTCTTCCGATTTCGCAAAAATCAAAAACTTGTGGGTTTTTGTTTCTTGCAGTCAAAATGGGCACATATTCGTTTCAGTTATGAATTATAACGTGATCAAGTGTTCATAATAATAATAATAATCTTTCAAGAAAAGGTTTTGCGTTTATTTACGAGATGGCTAAAAAAGAGGAAGAAATACTGGAAAACGGCACGTTTCTGTTAGAATTGTTTATTGTTTTCAATGTATCGTAAAGTTGAACGAGATGTTTTAGGGCATATTGAATTTCAAACAACTCAAGTGAGGTTATCAAATAGAAAGGGTAACACTTTAAACCCAGTAGCAAAACCACATTTCTGACATGTAGGTATTCCTACGTTTAAGTTTTAATTTGCTCCATCCCTATTTGAGATAATACTTTGCCAACCACGTGGAACCAGCATTTACGGGCAATACCTTCAGATATGACGCAGAAAAGCCATTGTAGGTTAAAATGTGGTCTTTTAATACTTAGAATTGGGAAATTAGGTAGTTACTTTCAGTAAGGAAAAACAAATTACTGTTTTAAACTATTACTTTATGCATTGTGAAAACCACATTTTCCAACACAACAAGTCTTCATTCACACAGTGAAGGAAAAGGGACAAAGTCAAAGTGTAAATATACCAAACCTACTAATGAGTAATACTAAATACATCTGCTCACTAGTCAGACTGCTTTGCACTTCGTTTCCGTTTGTTAAGTAAAAAAAACTTATTTCTCATTCTTATGTTAAAAAAATAGTCATTATTTACACCGTTCTAAATCAACCTAGCATTTATTTTGTCTGGTAAGCATTCTAACTAATCTAACTAAATTTGTATTAAGCTTTTTCATTCTCAATTTTCTGTTAGTGCAGTTTTTTCCAAACTCAATAAATAATCCAATGAAAGTCAAAAACACGCCTGCAACAAATC
>JAHZMZ010004435.1:0-10102 GCA_027743805.1 Lepidocyrtoides sp. E14 | reverse complement strand
TTTTTTTATGTCGCTTCTGCCTAAATACTCTTTGACATTACTTACACACAGTAGTGTACTTTGGTGGAGTTGGACCGGCTGAAGAATATGATAAAAAAATAATAATATGTAATAATAATAACAAGGTACAAAGAAAGATAAGAAATAGAAAGAGAGTGTCTCACGAAGACAACACAACAGCTCGTATTATTCCCATTGTGAAAGGAAACACTGATCGTGAGTGAATAATCAATGATAAAGAAAAAAGAAGCAATGTGACATTGACTACAAATTTATCAAGTGACTTTGATTTACTTCCAGACATAATTGATCAACCAAAGTAACCTCTACGCATTCAAAATTCCAATGGATTTTTAAGCGTTACTGCGGGAAAAGGCTATGTATTTTTGCATTTGATCACTTTTTCAGTAATTATTTCAGTTATCATTCTAACCTGCTTCAGTAATAATGCGTAAACTGAGCAATTTTTAAAATGCAATATTTAAGTATGTTAAAACTGCTGATTTTGTACTCCAATTATCTACCTGTGTCACATGACTCATTTACAACTGTTGGGTACTTTCTAAACGTGGGTTCACTCAATGCTTGTTAAATATTATACACCTGCATCCTAAAAATCTACTACACAACTGCACACCTGTCCGCTCTTTTTTCCAGGAAAATGTATTTCAGTTGAAGAGCATCCCTGGCAAAAGGGAGCAAGATATTTTTATACACTGCACCACATGCAATGCCAGAAGGAACAGTGGCGTTACACGCCAAGTCCAAATAATCACCGTCGTGCGGTAAGAGGTAGCTTTGCAGTAAAAATATGAAACATATATATACCTACCTACCTACCTCAGAACATAGGGGAAGAAGACTGCACTCTTACAGTAGACAGTTCTTGAAACTAACAACTTTTCATGTTCATGCACATTACATCAGTCAGAAACAGAATTATTATCTTATTTTCTCCCTGCACCTTATATTCATTTTTCCCTGTTAATGTATTTCACTTGTTTGAATTTTTCACACGGCTAAAAAATCCCCGTTTCATCAACCACCAATTCAGAGAAGAAGCAGTAGGTATAGTAGCAACACTGCAGTGGCGAGTTGTGCCACTTGTATGTAGTGTACTCACTTGCAGAGCACAGAGGTAAAATAAGGACAAGAGAAACATGCATCGACATAAAAACGTGAATAGCGCACAAAAAACTAGCTAATCTGGAATGAAAAGAAGAAGAGAAGAGTCGTTGCTGCTGTTATCAATATCAGTAGTAGCAAGTAGCTTGCAGCATAGAGATTCACTAGAAAACTAAAAACTTTACAGAAAACTTTTGCTCTACTCTTCGTGTTCAGTCAAGTCAACATCAGACACGGTCACGATATTAGGCTTATTCTCCAGCTTTTGACTTTTCCACTCTAAAAATAAATGCTGCTAAAATACCTGCACATTTTGCAGACACATTTCGTTTTCATACTGTAAAAAATCAGCCAATTGGTTTTGCACAAATGAAGCAATGAAAAGCAATTTTTTGACGTCACCCTACTTGAAAAACAAAGATAAAGTATATTTTTCATCATGATTGCAACTTGTTGCTTAGTAGACCTACTTGAACATTGCTTTCTTGTTAGGGGAGAGATCGAATAAAATAACAAGCGGCTAAACTGTGTTGTAGAAAACAGTGTGCTGTCTGTCTGGTACGATATGATAGGAAAATATTGCAAATCTTTTTTTGTGAAAGGATGAAATTGAATTTGAAAACTCTAGTGGGCATACGTACTCTTCAGAGAAAAAATGTATAAAAAGCTGAATTCTGAAGGAAAACGAAGCTTCTTAACTCAATGTGACGGTTTGTGGTGAATAGGTATAAAATTATTTATGTACTTGGCTCTGACAGACTTGTTTCAAGAATCTATGAAAATGTACATTTCTGAAGGGCGAACAATAACAACTTTTAGTTTTCTCATGTATGCACTAAAGAAAAGTAATCAGAATAAAAGATTAACAGAATCTTGTAAATTCACACATAAAACCACTACTCGTTATAATAATGCATATTATAAATAATTTCTCTCTTGGTGTTATCAAAGTGAAATCTATTTTCGATGCAAATTGCTGCAAAAGTGTAGTAGTAGTAGAAGCAGTAGTAGCATTATAATTATTTTCACTACATTTCATAT
This sequence comes from Lepidocyrtoides sp. E14, assembly GCA_027743805.1. NCBI lineage: Eukaryota > Metazoa > Arthropoda > Collembola > Entomobryomorpha > Entomobryidae > Lepidocyrtoides > Lepidocyrtoides sp. E14. The sequence goes on along the minus strand of JAHZMZ010004435.1, from coordinate 7,936 downwards.
CTATTACGCCTTTCATAAACTTTTGTACGCTTCGTCAATCATCAAAAGTAATTTTACTAATTCTACATGAAAGGATCCTAATTTTGAAAAATTAATCTTAACTTTGTTTCAAAAACATTTTGTGACGTTTAGTTTGTGAAAGTAGCATGCTGCTGTCAGCTGCCATTGTTTTGAATTTGTAAAGAAAGTAGAACAGTGGATGCTGAACAACCATTTATTATTAAGATTCCAGCAGTGGTAGTGTTGCAAAATGTGTTAAAATGAGATACTAAACAAAGCCAAAGTAGTAAGCATTTGAAGAAAACAAAATAATAATAACCTACTTACATGCTTCGATGGCTACACGCATTTTTATTTCCCATTGTGTACTCCACTCTTGCTAAAACTGGCAGAATACAAAAACAAAATCAAAATATCGTTTATGTCCATGTGAGACTATCTTCGCACACCAGTAGTCTTTCATAACTCTCTATAATATCAGGTTGGTGCCTTGCGAAATTAAGAAGAGCTCCTCCTCTACCTCTGGAACTTCTAGAACTAGTAGCTTTTGAATTTTAAAAAAACGAGTATTTGCAAGATGAGATCATACAATGCTTATGTTGGACAGTGAGCATGTCCTTTTGATTTGTTTTTCATTTAAAGCATGCATAACTTAACATTAGTAAGTAAAAGGCTAGGGCAAAAATTTCATGTATTTCTTTGACGAGCTTTGATAGTCTTGCCATTTCCATGGGAAGTTCAAAAGCACAAAAGGGAATATCTTATTATAAGTATGGTAATTGGTAGCAGAGAATGGTGCCTATTACATGTTCTACCAAAATTTAATTTTCTCGCTACACATGTATACTTAAAATTGGAATCCTATAGTTAGCAGATTGAAGCAAGCAAGAGGACTGGTTATATAGCATGCTTTTTACTTTCTTTTTTCTATTTCTCAGAGGAGAAATAACTACAAGCATCTTGACAACCTAAGCTGCTTGTGTTTTAAAAATAATGGTCTTAGTTGGCATTTTGTGCAGCGTCTTTTGTAAATAATTCAACGTTTCATTTTTTTTGTTCACGGTAATTATAATGTTTTTTCTACGTTTAAAAAGCGATTATTCCAATTCTTCTGGTGATGTGTGTGTATAACGGTATCTTTATGTCAGCACTCCAATCTTGTTCTGGTTTTTAATATAGATCTACGACTGTATGAATTGAGGCTGCTGCCTTGATGCAGCATAAAAAAAAGATTCCCTCATTCCGTGTGATAGATACTGTACACGATGGGAAGATGAAGTCCAGAGAAAGCATTACAAATAAGTTTATTGATCCCTGACCGTGAAACAAAATTAGTTTTCGCAGGAAATACTTTTTATCTACCTACCACTATCTATCGTCTTTTCATCAAACAACTTTATGATTAGTTGCCTATAAGGAAATCACTGGGACGGAGAATGAACAGTCGTCATGTCTCTGCAAGGCTTATTATTATTGTAGATATGTCATTTAACGACTACCGACAATCCTTTCCATTGATTCATTTTTGATGACTTGCTAATTGTACAAGTAAAAAAGATATGTTGTTACAGGCAAAAGTGCATTTTATACATAAAATAGAAGCCGGAAATTTGGCTGTGCAAGATAATGTACTGCGGTTACTCCTGCTGAAACGAGATGTTCATACCAGCATGTTAATTCTTTTAATCAATGATACGGCACACATCAGGGATTCTTTTGATGAAGGTTTTATCTACCTTAAACGTTTCCCTGTGATAACTTGGTGACAATATGAATATTACTGATTTCAACTGTAGATACTTACAAACTACTTCCTCAAACTATTTACCACAAAATTTCTATTAAAATCTAGCTGACAATTCGGGTCACACAATAACAAAAGCCCGGATACTGTGTTATCGGCACCGATTAAATCCCATTTTTATCTTGGTTCCCCTTTTGAAAAAGAACAGGGAAAATCAAAATTACAATACTAGATTCGTCATCAAATCCAACCTTTGAATCACAAATAATAAAACTTTTTTTTTCTCTTCGATTTTCCTTTTCGTCCTAAATTCTCTCATACAAGTAGCAGTAGTAGTAATAATGCATGCATGCATGCATGGTAGTATGACTAAAATGGAGCGAACTAGAGTATATTTATGTGTTGTTACTTTGGTACGTAGTAAATTATTTTCAAAGCAGTAAATACATGAATATAGGGTATTTACATGGGATTACTGGGATTTTCTCAGGGTATCTTTATATCCTTGAAGATTTCCTTTTGCTGCTGCTGCTGCTGCCGCTGCTACTACTGCTCGTAGTTGTCCCTTCTTTTTTTTTTGCTACAGCTTTGGTTTTTACTTTGATCAGACGGAAGATTGAATAATATGGGGAAAGCGTTAGAAGGAAAAAAAGAAGGATAACAAGTTGAAAGCAAAAGTATTATTACAGTGGCAGCAGCAGTAGAAGAACAGCATTACCACTGCTTGCCGGCATACATCTTTTTTTTTCGCCAGCTATTTCTTGTCTTATTCTAAAAGCCTGAAAAAAAGCAAGAAGCTTATAAAAATGGTTCAGTGCACACATGTTACATGCGTACTTTTCTACAGATATTTTCAACGATTTTATAATAATAATAATAATATTATTATTATGATACGCAAAAACATTGAGTTTTTTTAACATACGGGATGGAGGTATGTATATTATTTATAGGTTTTCAAAATATTACTACAAGTCCCAGTAGCAGCAATAATACATTATGATTCTACAGCCACCATACATAAGACACAATCACCAACACGCTCAACATTTTTTTTTTCTTCTCTTTTGCTTTTCCCTTGTCTGTTAATAATATGAAATAGGAAAACGACACTGATGAAATTGATGGCAGAAGAAGGAATAAAGTACGCACACACGTTATGTTTCATGTAATAGATATAAAAAAAGTGTATCATGTGTAGCTTTACCAACATCCGTCCCTAACGTCTCCTGGGACGGGAGAAAGACAGACAGAAAGAGAGACTAACTTCACCATTACATTACAAACATAAAACAGACAAACGAGTCATGTCCCTGACTACATTATAGTTTAGCTTTGAAATAGTATCTACATACATGCCTTTATAACCGCAGAAATACACACAAAGAGAAAAGAGAAATAGCTGCACATAAGAACATAAGTTAGCAAGAGAACACATCAGTTCTCTATTACCCACCACCGCTACCACCGCACCGTCATGTCACTACAACAACAACAACAACAGCTACTAGTACTACTACTTTACTACAAATTTTACAGTTTTCTGCTTCTGTCTCTTCAGTAACTGTCTTTTTATATGACTAGTTGAAAAAAATAGGCAAATATAGAAGACAGCGGAGGACGTACTACTAGGAGCATACGGCAGTTTTTATGAAACAAACTACCAAAAAATGAGAATAAGGGATGGGGATGATGTTGTGTACAGTGCGTATTATAATACTTTTTTCTGGCTATATAGCAACAATGCATAGTGGTAGATTTGGTACGTGGCAACATTCGTAACTGTTTTGTAGTAGTAGTAGTAGTAAATGCAATAAAAGTAATGCAAGCTATAGTTTCTCCAGTGGAAGAAGTAACAGCAGCTCAAAAAAAATACAAATCTTCATCCTTCATTCCCAGGCTTGCCTGATAGTAATTTTTTTTTTGTTTCACATCATCGTCGTCATGCTATCTTCATTACTTGTCATTTCCTATGCAATAAAATAGTATGCGTTTTTTTTTCTTCCCAGTTCTACAAAAACGTAAATAAAGAAAAACATCAACAATAAGATTCATTCTTCAAGAAGAAAAGTCCCTCTTTTGTATTTACGATCAGTCTATTACATATTGTACACGAGTACACGGCTTAAGCTTGCAACAATAACATGAGAAAAGGCAACGACATACAACAAAAGTACCAAAATGTATTGCCACCACCGCACAAACTTTGTTATTGCCGTTTTTTTCGCTTTGAAACATAATAATAGCATAATAGGAGTTATTTAGTGCAAGTAGTCAAATACACATATCATTCCAATATACCTCGTAGCTGATGGCGTAACGTTATTAAGAGTAGCGTGTTTTTGCACCACTTTATGTATTTAATCCGACAGTCTGTCCGTCTCTGCTACACAGCTGGAATGCTTCATCGAGCTTTGATGGCTCAATGGAAAATGTTCTTTAAAACACGATGCCAAATACGGTTAATTTTTAAAATTCTAACGGTTTTTTACATACTTCCAAGAGGTTTAATAGCAACATCAGCTTGGGGCATAATGCGATTCACATTTATGGCTAATCATTCTCTGCTAAAGAGCTGTATTTCAAACATGTATTTTTCAATCTGCAAATGTTGCATACATTTCCATTAAGATCCATGCATCAGAAATACACATACAGCATACCATGCAACTTTTTCTAGCATGCATTTTCATTTAACTATATGCATGGTTCAATTTGCTATTATTATTTATTTGTGTGTGTACATTACGGGCAAGAGAAAAAAGCAGTAGTTGAACAAGACAAACAATAATATGTGCATGTAAGTGCAACGAGTGAAACATTACGAGGTCGTTTTGAATTTGAGACACAAGTTCTCTTCTCTCAGTTGGTTTCCAACATGAATAAATACTATTTATTTTACTTTCTTCTCTTTTTCCTAAAGTGCATTCTCATTTTTAGAGAGCCCCTTTGAGGGAAGAAAAGCGTGTGTTTCACTAGGCACATTTTTATTCATTCAATTCATTCGCCAAATTGGATACATAATACATACCTTACCATAAGAAAAGATGGATAGTGAGTGAGTGGGAGAGATGAGAACGAAGGTGGATTAAAAGTAGGACCTTTCATTCAACCGAAAATTGAGAAAGCTTCTTGTTTCCTGACTTTTCTAATATGAGGAAGAGGAAGAAGACCAAAGATGAGGGAGAGAGCGATGCAGAATATATATATCTTGCCGTTGCCGACATCGCTACCCAACCGTGGTTGCATCTGTAGCCTCTTATTGTTCTGCTACTAATACTACTAGCACAACTTTTGCTGCAACTAGTATCACAACTTGTATTACTAGCTAGTTTCCTTCTAGCAGCTTGACTTTTTAATTTTAGATATTCCTATATGCATACATTTTCAAAAGGTGTGTCCCCATGGATTCATTCGAATAGCTCCCTCGATTCATTCTCTGCAGGAAATTGCATGACAATAGGTTATATTATGCAGAATTCTGCTAGACAGCAATATGAATTTGTTGGAAATGGTAATATAATGTGATAAGAGTATAGCACTAGCTAGCAGTAATGATGATGATGATGGTGAGCATGCTAGTATGAAAGTGGAAACAGGAATAGAAAAATTATGCACATTACAGACAAAATACAGATATACGCTCGTAGTTTGTTGTAAGTAGAGTGCATATGCATCAAAAGAAAAGCAACACATTTCAGCTTGTGTGTGTGGGAGATAGAGAGAGAGAGAGAGATGCAAGAGGAGGGAAAAGGAGTTTTGCCGAAATAGCAACAGTAGTCATCATCAAACTTGGTATTATTATTACCATGCATTCTCCTCTTTCTTTCCTATTTCTGCTGTTAGTCACGCATGGATGCACTTGCTAACCTTAATCATATGTAATGACGGTATCATTTAGTAATGGATCGCTGATATAAAATGCCTATTTGTCTGTCGGTAAGTTTGTTGTAGCAGTGGGTAGTTTTCCTACCTTGGCAGTACCTAATAATGTACATATCTAATAATATTACTTACATCAGTGTGTATTTGAGTACAATAATTTATGAGCTTCCGTCTATCTTTCTTTCTCTCTCTCTCTCTCTCTATCGTTCTCTCTCTCTCTCTCTTGGCAAGTTGCAGCAGTGGTTCCAAAGAGCGGACCAGATCAAAAGGTTAAGTTTATTCTTTCTGTACAAACATTGCATTCTTCTATCATCAGCGACCCGATATCAGGGTTGTCTGTGCTATCAACGTGCGTGTGTTTATGTGGTAAAAACATGTTCCATAAAACTTTTCTCCTGCTTTCCAGCTATCATCAGGAGGAGTAGAGATCCAACCCACCATAATAATATAAGTAATAGTCAATACCCATGTCTAGTCTGCTTTTTGCTTGAATGGTTACCATAAATAGAGTTATTTGCTTATGATATTGACAGTTGCCGTTAGTAAATGTTTAAAGTTTCAAGAAGACTTTCATGTTCCTTCACTCAGTCATTTACTCCCTAACTACTTTGAATAGTGAACCATTAAACTATTGTAAAAAAAAGACGTGATTACAGCCTCTCTTCTTCTCTGATGGTGGTTCTTGTAATCTGAATCGAACAACGAAAAACTGTTTTTATGAACAGGCCTTCACCGGCAGATTTTATAACAATAATAATAATAATAATAATACTGAATATACATAATATGGTAAATGTCTTCATCGTCATTGTCAATACCTCTTGTTATCCTCTTTTATCTCTCTCTCTCACTCTCTCTCTTACTCTAACCTTTTTTCATCTTCGTCTTCTTGTTCATTTTCCTTCTGACACACAAACACACAGAGCGCTAATAACGATGCTAAAAAGTGTTTCGTGTTTACTGAGCCATACTAATAGTTGGGAAGTACGAGCGCTAAAAGTGAGTCAACTTGGTTGGGAATAGAGACACATTCGATCTTCATTAGGAATCTATTGTTGTTAATGCCGTTGGTTGTCGGTACTAACTAGGTAGTGTGGATCATACAAAAAGAGAGGTTCATAAACTCATTTTCCACTCACACACTGAGAGTGAGACACACAGTCAATCAGTTAGGAAAAGGAGGCATGAAAAAAAGAGCAAAGTGCAGGGGTCACATTTGACTGGATTATCATTCATGAAGCAGAAAATAGCTTCCGTGACAATATCAACGTGAACAAAGTAATATTCAATAGAGCTCTGCTGCACCACAAACCCATCACATCCCACTAACCAACAAACAATCCATCCCCTCTTTTTCTGATCATTGCCATCACTCTCTCCGATTATTTTTCATGGAGACTTATTTCCCACTAAAAACGATAGCTGCGTGCATGCAAACACGATAATAAAAATATATAGACGAATGAATGCATGCATTTTACTATTTCAATGTCTCCAAAGACCAATGCACTGAAGAAGAGAAGAAAAAAAAAACATTACTTGCAGTAATGCATTTTTTATAGTTTCTTAACTGCACGCATGTTTCAACATTATCGTCATGCAATAGGTATACAAAAAGGTATCCAAATAAATACCACATGAGAAAAAGAGGAGCAAAGAAACCTTTTATTATTATTTTTTCATCTTCCATTCCATTCCTACATTATTCATTCGTTTAAATAAAAGCAACCCTGTTGCTTTCCTCTCTCATTCACCATCACTGCATTTTCAACGAAAAAAGAACTCTTTGTCTACTACTATTCGAGTGAGAGGGATGCAGCAGCAGTGCAAATGCAAAGCCCAAGATTATTATTATTTCTTCTGCTGCTCCATTCCAATCTAAATAATACACTTTCCCTAATAACGTCCAAGAAAAACGCAATAGACATTCAATTTCACATCAACCTTACCACAAATATTGCATACAATCAACAACTGCCTTCATCATCGTCATCATCAGAGAGGCATCTCCTCAGCAGACATGTAATAATATTCCCAGCAGTGGCAGAAGTAGTAAAAACCTTCGTCTTTTTCTGCTTATCTGCCTATTTGCAATGAATGCAATCACCCCACTACTGTTGCTGTTACCATCAACCACCACCGTCATCATCATCTATCTTACCACCCGTATTGTGTGTATGCGTTTTTGAAAGTCCGCAGTCCTGTCAACTAGCACATTATCTCTCCCTCTCCTTGTCTCGTCATTTCATATGAGCTGTGTGTAATTCACTCACAACTTAATCGTAATACATGCAGTGGAAATTTCAT
>JAHZMZ010004434.1:0-13333 GCA_027743805.1 Lepidocyrtoides sp. E14 | reverse complement strand
GTGGTGGAGAGGAGATGGAGTATTTCATGTTAATGAGAATTTGTTGATGCCGTTATCCCCACAGAGTACGATAATATTGACGACGGCATTTTGTGAACAAGGGAGATGATTGTAATGACGAGAATAATGATGTCGTGATGTTTATCAAGTGGAACAAAGTTTTATTTCACTGCTCTCTCTACTACTCGTGTCCAATGAAACCAACCATAGGTTTACACAACACACACACACATACACACATACTCAGTTCGCAACAACAACAATTTAGTCCCCAAGAAGCAAAATCACTTTACTTTTTTTTATCTATCTGTAACCAGATACCATGTCTTGGCTGCTTGCTACTGATGCAAGCTGGCTGCTAGTGCTGCTGCTGGTACATATACTTATCTAGCCAGAATGGTTGATAAATGGATTGTAGGCAATTGGAGAGACGGTGAAAGCTTTTCACTGTTGTATTTTCGCTAGTTTTATTCTTCTATACTCTTTTCAACAAAGCACGATCAACTAAACTATACCATAAGATAATATACCAGTGTTGTAATAATAACGGCTAAATGTGTGTATATATGTATTAGTTACGGTTATAAATGTCGAATACTTTTTGCTACACGAATGCACATACCTAATACCCCAAGTTTTTTTTCCAACTGCGACTTTATTTCAAGTGATTGTGGTGTCAGTACTATTTTTGGTTTCGCGATTCTCTTCTCACTTCCCATTTTATCTGAAACTTTTATCGACGCTTGCTAAGCAAGTGCTGATGCTTTCAACGAATGAATTGAGGATATGATGATGTACGTAACACGTAACTAGTTTCATCTTTCTTTTGTGTGTTCAAAGTACATACATGATGATGGAACGTGTATGTATGTATATGTGTCATGATTTTAACCACACATGCTCTGGCTCTCTTCTACTCATTTTCATCATAACAGAAAGTATTTCTTTTACAAACAACATCGAATTCTGTTTTCACCAGAGATTCCCATTATTATTCTCCAGCTAAGTACATTACACTTCTGCCTACACGTTGATATGCATAATGTAAGCAAGCACCAAAGAATAACTTCTATTTAAATGAGGGTCTCATTTGCTTTAAAAAGGTTTCAGCCCACAAAGTGCAGGATGACTTTAGCAGGATTTTGTGTCATGATCGAAAGTAATTGTTGGCAATAACAGTGTGACAGTTTATCGCACATCTGCTCATTAAAATATTTCCCCTTTTTTATAGTTTTATGAAAGCAAATCATTAATTCTCAAATGTTCCTATTTCACCTGACAGTGACAATTTTTAATGAAGCTAATTTCTCAACTGTATATATTCTAATCCAGAGACTCCTTTCAGCATTCTCCTCCACTCTATACATTTTGATGGTTAGGTGAGTGAGAATGATACTGAGACCGAAATCATTAAAAGTAAGTAAACAGTTGACTATGTCTACTTCCGTTTTCTGCTCGGTATCATATGTTGTATGTCGTCTAGGTATTTACGTGCTGAAAGTGTAGTGCTGCTTATGCATAATTTTACCTTTCCTTTTCGCACCTGTTACAACTTGCCCAATGTGTACTGAGAGAGAAGTTACGGATGATAAACTTTAGTGGCAGTAGTAAGTATACGAAGATAAAGCGTGACTTTCTCCTACCTGACAATAGTCTGCACCTGAGGTTGGTGGGGGAGAATCGCAAAAGCGGTATCTAAATCTTTTTCCTCCGGATCCACAAGTGACGCTGCAGCTACTCCATTTACTCCATGGACTCCAACCGCCATCTTGAAGGGGTAAATAAATAAAATTAACATTAGGTTGTTAAATGCTAATGAGGATTAATATCAGGAGAATGAAAGGATTAAAGTGGGAAATTAAATTTGTTGTTATACCAGAGATTTTGTTTGCAGGTCCGGTTGGAATACATTTTTCAATTACGACAGCCACACTATCATCAACTGCCGTATTTATGTATTGAAAGCAGAAACGGAGAAACCTGCAAAATATGATATGCGTAATGCAAACATGAGAAATTCTGAATTCATCACACACAACAAACTTTCAGTCAGACCTCAGAACGCCCTACCATTTCTATTTACATTTACTGTTGTTCTATAAAGTATTTGCTAACCACACACGCTATCGCTATGCATATCTACTCAATAATAGCATACCTTGAAGGAAACATATTGCACCGGAAGCTAAGAATTCTTTCGTTCTTTCGAATTTGCTGTTCCCCAATATAGCTCACTCGACTTGGTGCAAGTAGTGAGGGCACGGGCAGTGTTTCATGGCCATAAACACGAACTTTATCCCTGCCTGGCAGAATGCACTGAGGATGTTTGACAAGGGCGCGTATAGATCCTTGACAGCGCAAAACACTGGTTTTGCTTAATTCAAGGGAAAACTGTGAGCTCCACTCAACCCTGCCCAACAAATTAGAATATTGTACAATGAAATAATGTTACCATTCCTGAACCCATGCATAATAAATAATGATGTTTGGACTAAAAATAGCAAAGAGAGAACGGAATACATTTCGAATACAAAGCACATACATGTGGTATATCGGTAATTATGAATGTAGATATACATGCAAGAACAATTGCTGCAAACATAAACAGTGCGTGAGAAATGCGTAGATTTTCAAGTACGACAAGAGTATGGCTGGCAGTGCCAGAAACGGGACTCACTTTATGAAAGGGCTCTGTGCTATAACTTCTCCAGTGTTTTGCTCACGCAACTGAATGACATAGGTCGCATTACGCCCCCACAGTTGACATTCCACATTAGTTGTAACGCTCCCGTGAATCTTTGTCAAGTGATGCGAGAAAAAAAGAACAAGCAGGAGTTTAGGACTTAATGGTTTCAACTCATGATATGATTCTCAAAATGTAACGCCTGTCAAATTTCGGAAAGCAATGTTTACCTGGAGAGCTGTAAGTGGTTCTTCATACACACTACGCACATCCCGATGACAAGCATGCCGTTTTTGCTCAGCTTCATAATGACTAGCTTCAGAGTCGGAAATATTTTGACGTTTAGTTGACTTCAGTGGTTGTGTTTGTGTAGGCCACGACTGTGATGAATGATGGTCTGGATTATAACGCCTGTGATGACGATCTCGATTATGACTAGGCTCGTATTTATGTGTTGACATTGAGCCACTACTAGCACCACTACTACCACCACCAGTAAATGTCTGATGATGATGATGATGATGAGTTTGTGATATTGGTTTATGTAACGGATTCGACGGTTCCACTTCATCCCCGCCGTCGTCATCATTGTCCTTCAGATTATTGGGTGAAAAATGATAGCTGGTGCTTGGTCCACTGTTTTCGCTTGCAGAGGCTGAGATGGAGCACATCGTTAATGTTAACACAGTCGAAGGTAACTTGAGTTTCGGTTTACAGATTGTCCTTGTCAAGCCAAATGTGACGGGTGCAGCAGTAGTGTAAGTTTCTAAACGAGTTGGCACTTCAAACAATATCGTTGGGTACTTAACGTTAATTGTTTTTTTAGCTAACACTCTCATCTGGCTGCCGATGGACCGATAAGAAGAACCCTCATTTAACCCATCACTTCGTCTAATATAAAAACTATAGGTTTGATTGTTATCGACGTTATTATTATTATTATCCTTAGCTTTTCTATTACTACTCCTATATTGATTTGACGTGGAGTCAGCAGCCTCGGTGCGTGTTCGATTTCTTCGTAGTGTGGGAAGATTAAAGGTACTGGAGGCTGTGGGATTAGAGGACTCTTGCCTGTAAGCTGAAGAACTTTCCTCTGCTGACGATAAATAGTCTTTCTCCCTATTATCGGGGTAATATGATAGAAAAACAAAGTACTTCCCTCCTTTCACTATCCAGCCGCAGTCGAACTTCACCTTAAGAATAAAAGAAATGTACGTCCACATCAATGTTTCAGTGCGTTCTCCTTAAGCTCACAGGCTGCAGACTATTAAAAGGTTATATAGCAGTTTTGCAAGAATAACAAGAGTATAATCAAGACTTCTTCAACCAACGGTACTACGCTTCTCTACCTACTGAAAACCACCCCGTTATAATAGCGCTGGATAACTTGCTATTTTGAGCTGGATAGGAAAAAAATTGAGCATGCGGCTTTAATTATTATGGTCAAACTTACTTCTTGCCAATTTGTTGAAATTGTCCGCTTAATCTTTTCTTGAGTTAGCATCATCAACGCTCCATTCCTCTCGTAGATTCCCAGTTGTAGGTACATTTCACGTGCATTAATTCCGTCCGCTGAGATCTCACTCGTATTAAGGACAAGTGAGGAGTGAGGAGAGAGGCGCAGCCGAACTGTCAACCTACTGCCAAGTGCTTCTAAATGCTCGGGAACATCCATCTCAAATGGACTTAGTTGTGGCGAAGAAGAAATGAGATTTGGACCGTAATGGGAAAGGGATTGTTGGTTGGACACCATTAGTCCGTTCTGGGCTGTAAATTAAGTGTCAGGATGAAACCATTACAGAGGAAATTTACAAAATAGAAAATACATGCTACACACCATTACTATAAACTTTGTTTTCAACTGAGAAACAACGGCGGTAGCATTTTGCTAAAAAAAAGCACATCCCTTTTTTATCTCCGTACAACCAAGCAACCAACCATGGATAAAGAAATATAAAAAAATACTAAGATTTTTTTTGTGGCGATAAAAAAAAACAAAAAAATAAAACTCTTTTTCGGTTGTCTGGCAGTAATTATACGAGTTTTCCTCTGCCTCTCTCTACAATAGTTTTACAGCAAAAATACAAGAGCATGCAGGCACAAGTAGAAAATGAAGAGTGTTTTTGTCTTTGCGTCAAAATGATATTATCAGTAGAATTTTTCTAGAGCGTAAAAAAAATATAAATGCCTCCAGTATGGTAAGCAAACGGAAAAGTTTTTTTTTTTTTTAGAAAAGCCATAAGCAGAAAGAATATGGCTGAAAAAGAGGAAGTTGGAGAATTGAATTGGTTTTTCTTGCTCACCCAGAGTTAAGAGGATGATAATGAGGACGGGCAACATCTTGTATGGAGTGACTTGAGAAGACATTCTTTAGATGAGAGTACAATTTTCTCGATTAATCGCCCGTTTGCTGAAGATCCAGCCGACTTCCTTGACACTCTGGATTTGCCCCCATAATATCTTTATTGCCTTGTTTTTTTACTCTCTTATGCTCTGTTCCGCTTTGTTACTTTCCCTTTTGTTGGATGGATAAGATAGAGGCCTGGTTCATGAACCGAATGTCACCTCTCAGTCTCAGTCAGCGGTTGATTCAGTGTCGACCAAACTAACAAAAGTGAACAAAAGGAATTTCTAGTTGTGGTTCTTGATCCTGATATACCTGCTTTTCTTCTTTGATTCTCTTCAATACTCTTCTTTTCCTTCGAACAGCATTTCCAGCATTTGACTTTCAAAAAACCAGGAGTTTATTATTACTAAAGTCATTAGTCAGTTGTTCCAGTATGTATTGAGTCAGCTGGATAATTTTCATTTCAAGCCGAAATTGTGGAATACTACAGCCAATTGAATAAATACGTAGGTAGAAATACACACAAATCAAGTTTTATTATGCGCATATTTTGCCAGTAAATTAGATAAAAATGTGGGTGTATGTGCTGCACTCTGTACTTTGTACTCGTAGCGACTCTACTTGAAAGCGCATTAATGTCACACTAACTTCATCTGTTTTTTTACTGTATTTACTCCAGTGAACAAGGAAGCATTCATTCTCTCCGAAGAAAAGCACTGGTATAAGTAAGTGGAAAGAAAGATGGAAGATAAGGTTTTATACACTTTGTAATACGATAGTGCATGAAAAAGTTGTGCTTCTTGTCTCACTTGAAATATTTTGTACAGCAGTTGCATATAATCGGCATGTCATTTTGGGGGTCTTTATTTAGTCAACTTTTACAAAACCATTCCATCGCTTTCCATTTTCTCTTTTTGGGTTGTGTTCACCACACCAATGCAATGTTGGGGTATTTACGTAAGAGCGTCAACTTTCACTGTTGCTGTTTCTCCCACGATGATGATGATGATGCACACACATACTCTGGTGTAGACTTGCATACACAGTCCACCTTCCGAGAAAGTCGCAAACGGTGGAAGTACAAAAAGAAGAAGAATAGTAGAGATGTAAAATGCTGTTGAATGTTGTAGTTGAGCACCTTTCCTGACACCGTAGTTCACATTCTTTGTCAAGTGTTGTCGACTCCTCTTTTCTAGGACATACATTCTTGGCACCACGACACCCTAAAAGAAAACATAAACATTCCAGCATTACTGTCATGTCAGGAAGCCAAAACTCATTTGTCGCACACCACCAGTCTGTTAGATGGCAGAGAAAAAAAAACAGATAAAAAATATATATTTTACTACTACCATTTCCCACATAAAACGAAACCTACAAATTTTTCGACTTGTAACCGTCACTGGCTCTTTACAGAAAGCGTGAGCACTTGTACATCATGACAGAAGGAAGCGGAGACGGCAAACTGTTTTCTCTCTTTTGACAAGTAGATATTATACATGTTTCCTTCCATTTAAAAAAATTCTTTTTAAGGCATGAATTACCACTTGAATATGATCGCTTTGAAGGATGATGGTTATAAAAGGCTATTGAAGACAAGAGTATTAAAAATAATTATGAAGGGAGCATATTGACACAGACTTTTAGGTAACTCAGGTTAAAAATTTTACATGGTGTTTTCATTACTACCTTTGACATGCTACCATGTAAATATTCATTTGCTAACTAAAGGTAATATTTTACGGCATGATTTTCTAAAGTCACAACATCATGTTTTATGTAGTGGGCGTTTGATGGTGTTTCTGAAGCACACTACTATACGCTCTTTGTGTTCGACAACGCCAATGATGATGACGATGATGTTTATTCACATTTGCATGAATGTGGGCGATAGTAGACTTATTGGGTATAAAAACAGCTTCCATTTTTTTGCCGTTTTTCATCTTCGCCTTAATAAATCATTCGCATTTTTTTCCACGTATACTACATGCACCGCTGTCATTTCTTATTCTGATTTATATCCCGTTCCCCAAGATGAAATTAGGTACATTTTTGCATAAATACGAAGAGAAAAAAAAAATATTTTCTCACATTCATCGAAACAACATTGCCATTTCTCATTCACAATAATTGCCTACTCAATTCCTGATTCTAAGAGAAAAAAATATTTTCTTTCAAGTTTTCGATTATAGTAAATCGTGTAGCCTCAAAAACCACAAACTCTTAACTATTACATCAATAAATAGGTACATTGTACGTTTATATTTCAAAAGAAGGAGAAAGAATTTCATATATCTGCATCTTATAAATTCAGTTTTCAAACATCAAGCTCTTTTCATCGCATTTCTGTAAACGATTTTCCGATCCACCTTCCTCGAAGAATAAGTGTACTACTTCAAGTTTTATGAACAGAAAATGCCACAAAAGAATTTGAGGTCAAGCACCAGCTTGCGCAGAAGATGAAAGAAGTATCCTTGAAGATTTGAGGCATGTACTCAAGTATGCGTTCGACATTGGTGCAAATTATGTAACCAAATATATACATATGTTTGTCTTTCAAGTATTTTGTTTGTCACACCCAACCCTACCCACAAGCTTTCTCATTTAAAATAAATAATTTTTAGTTTAATAACAACTTGACTTGATATATTTAATGACGTACTTGGCTAAATAGAGTAAAACTCAAGTACTCCGTACCAACATTTACTAAGGCAATATTATTATTTTTTCATACAACCACAATTTATCTATGTATGTAAGTACCTTATACGTATAATCAAATGATTAATGAAAAGCTTGTTTTATGTGTCATCAAATGTTACATTTTTGCCACTTGTACACATCTCACAAACCATGAATTTTTTTGGAAGCAAGCAACTACATAATAGTTCTTGGTAACTTCTTGAGCTTCATCAAACAGTTTTGAGGCAAATGAATATTTTTCATATCTATTAAACGCTTCATAGACTAACAAAGACATTATATTGGAACAAGGACCGGGAAGCTTTCGCTGAATGATTTCATTCATGGATAGAAATATTTTGGCAAATAAGAATTTTACTGTTCACCGAGATTGAATAAATGCTGCCTCTTACTTTAAGCAACTGCTGCTTCTGCTACTGACTTGAGAGCAAGAAGTCAAAAGTGTAGAATTTCTCATTTACCCAGAGTGTGTGTATGTAGATGGGCTGCGATTTTGCAAGTAGTTTTTTCTGGCTGATGTAATACAAGACAATGGTCTTCTATCTGTTTATACATATATTTTGTACAATTCTAATATAGGTATACAGTTACCTTCTTTCTCTCGGAGCAAGTACACTTTTCCCCGAAATACAGTGTATGTTTGCTTGTTTCTCATTGTGTAATAGCATAACAAAACACAATGGTCCTTCTTTCTCTCTCTCTCTCTCTCTCCCTCCCTCGCTTTTATCATCAGAGACTTTTCCTCTTCAGGTTAAATTAAGTATGCAGTTTCATCAGCAGAAGAAGCAAGATGAAGTCGGTACTACTTAGCTTACTTGCTGTTCGATGTTCCCATTCCACACACTACAACTACAACTACTCAACTGTTCTGTCATGTAAAATGCTTAACTAAAGTAATGGAAGAAGAAAAGAGGAGAAAAAGGAGAGGAGATAGGCACATTGTGTTTGTCTCTGTTCCATGTGTAGTTACTTTGAATGGTGATGACAAAGAGCACACTTTCACAATAGCTTGCTTTTTAGTAATGGTAGTGGATGCAGTAGTGCTTGTTAAACAAGTGGTACAAACAAACACAATTTCATATGAAATCTTCAATCTGTCAAGTAGCTTTGCCTTCGTCGTCATCGTCATCAATTTTACCGCACCGTCATGCTACTAGGTAGGGTATATAATAAAAATTGAGTAAAGAGCATCACTACTTTATTACAGTACAGCGACAGAGAGATAGTGGGAGGTGGAGAAAGAAAGAGGCAACTTTTTACTCTCGCGTTACATCCTTCTGTGCGGCAACTATCAAGAAAAAAAAGTGGGGGACTAGGAAGCTTACAACGCGTATATAGAGATGAGCAGTAGCAACAGCAGCAGCAGTAGAGTAACGGTACCAGCTATTTACTACAAGACATGTGAAATTAGGCGTCTACTATGTGTCCATATTGCGTTACACAAAATGCTACTTTTTTTTTCCTTGTGTACATGTTTTCTTGTATCATAAACTTTTATAAATATGTGTTTGCCTGCAACTGAAGCAAGTGGAATGATATGGCATCGTATGACAATATTATTTAGCATTTCATCAAAAATAGCAAAAAATAGTACATATTGTTGTTTTGGAGAGAAAACAAAGGTATGGCTTTCCCTGTGTGATATTTTCTTTGCGAAGGCATTGCAAAGTGTCTTTCCATGCCCTACCTTCCCTCGTATTACATTACTTGAAGTAATGGCATAAAAAAATAAACTTCCCTCCAAGCCTTTATTTCCCTTGCATAAACTTTCGAATACTGTTTATGTGCGTCTGGTTGGAAAAACTATGGTTACTACTATTTTTTTCTGTATTGCGATATAATGTTACGGATAGCAAATGTACACATGTCATGTGCTCACTGAAACTTATAATAACTGCTGAGATATATATGTATCATTTTTAGTTTGCGTTTGCTGAAATTTCTCGTTTTGCCACCAGGCTTATAGTGAATTACATGGGGGAAGAGGAAAAACTGCTGAATTCGACGATGAAAGTGAAGTGACTAGTGAAAAAATATTTAAGCGTTTTCCTCTATCTCTCGACAAAAACATGTACACATGCACTACTACTGCCAACAAGGACAACAACGCACACACACACGTGTGTGTGTAAAAACACTACTTCTACCTATTTTGACATGTGAATGTTGATACAATATATGCATATTGTTCTCTATGAGGTAGCACTGTCACTGAGGTAGATACTCCAGTACCAGCATTTCTGCAATAAAATAAAATAAATGAATAACTGCAGATACAGACGGGCACAAAAACAGCAAACGCAACAGTACAATATATGCCAACAACAACTAATTTGTTTGAAATAAGTAAATATATTTCATTCCGTCCCATTTAGATTCAATAGACATGCTCTATTTCATAAAAATATGTACATACTTAAATGGGGAAAAAGGAGGGAAAAAAATTTCCTTCTATCGCCCCCTACGACTTATTTTTATTGAGCTACAAGCTACGTGCTATGCCAGTAGTCTATGTAGAGGAGAGAGAAGACTTTATATATCTTTCGATCTGGCGATTTACAAGATGCGTCTTGAACTTTGCTCTGCTTTCCATGGAAGAAAGTCATAGTGTGGAGCCGTCAGGACATGAAAATACTAGAGTATATCGAATTTAAAGGACCCTGTGCAATGCCATTTTTTATCGTTTACTTAAATACTTTCGCCAGCTGACTATCTCAACTGAGAAAACGGCTTTCAGTTGCTGATAAAATTTCCTATACTATTTTCCTTTTTGTATCATGTCATAGAAGAAGAAGAAAAAAAAGCAATATGACAGTCGACGAAGTTTAAATAAACAAAGCGTATCGTATACGATAACGGTAACCAAGACCATCCACTCGTTAGAAATTGTATGCTGGAGAAAGGAAAAAAAGGGCCTCCTTTTTTATAGCCTTGCTGTATTACCAAGAAAAAAAAAGATCATTGACAGGTGAAATTCATATTTGTGAAGAAAATGAACTTAATATCGTCGTCGTTTTTTCTTTATATTATACCCACTTACAAAACCTGCTCACTTTTCTACTATTACTACTACTACTTTCTCTTTCTCTGTCTCCAAAGTAAATTTCATTTTTTTACAGGAATGGACAGCGAAGAAAAAGAAAGTCTCATGAAAGCACGGAGCAAAAATATAAAAAAACGAGAGCAAAGTATAAAGTCATAGAAAATATTATCGCTGATGTATTTATTTAGAGCAATAAAGACTTGAAAATTGCTGCCTATTTATACTTTGCAGCTCAATCGCCAACTCAAAGTCCAAAGGAGCATTTCATTTCTATATCTCTTTTTTTTCTGGTAGTCAAGAGACTACATATTTATATGAGTGTAGTTATACTTTGCAAAGCATAAGAAAATGTGTTATCAAAAAGAAACACCACCGGGAGAAACTAGAGAGAAAAAGAGGAAAAAGTCAAGAGAAAACAGGGAACAAAAGCTCATAATAGTGCTGGAATCGGACAGTTTGAAAAAATGTTAGATTATATCGAATCTGACATTGCCCTTTCTCTTCTTCTTCTTCTTTGCCTACTTGCATTATTACTTTGGGAATATTACTTATATGACTTGAAGTTTTTTTTTTCGTCTGTGAAATATTTTGTACTTGTTTATATTGCACATAATAAACAAAATCACTCATAGCCAACAAGGCAAAGTATATACCATGTAATACAATTCCATTTTCCTATTAGTATGCCTCACTCTTCCCTTCTCTGCTTTTTCCACTTTGCTCAATGCATTTCAACCACGTGAAATGAAAAGATTATGACTTTACACACGCAGACGTCTGCATTTTTCTGATCTTTAGTGTATATCTTATTTTTTGTAGTCACGAGCAAGCACCAGCAACCGTTGAAGGCGCTCTTGACTTATGTAATACGTATGTATATATCTAGATTCCATGAAGAGAAAATAATACTACGGTTTCCAACCATTTTTTAGGGGGAAAAGCGATATGATACGAACAATATTTTCTATAGAATGTAGACATGGTAGTCGAATGGCAATTATAAATTTCTTCGTAAATAAGTATTATAACAAACAAACATTAACCAAACTACCAAGAGCAGCTATGTATATATTGCATTTAGGTAATTTCCGTATTCAATTTTTCAGTTTGAATGAACAATTGAAAAGCATCTGTTTTCAAAAAGTACTAATATCAGAAGCACTTCAGAGAAGAATATTTTTGTTTTTTGGCAATTTGTCAGATGCAAAAATTATCGACAGAATCGCAGCTGAAACTAAATTAACGTCTAGTTATTTCTACATCTTTTTCCAACATTTAAAGATACAAAGCTTACTAAATTCGGTCGTTTGTTTCCACAGTCCAGCCTTTACAAACAGTCATACTAGGCAGTGTGCAAACTTTACCACTCTGCATGCTTGGTTACCAAAAATAGAAAATCTCTCCTACTTACATATATTTTTTTTTTATTCTTCTTGGTGTGCCACACCGAAAAGAAAACACTTTTATTTCATGCTTGTCAAACCATCTAGTATGGGTCACGCTTCTAACTAGTGGCCAATGCCAAATGCCAATGTAATATTGAATAAACGGCTCAAGCAACTACTCCACTCTTTTCTTCCACTCATGCCGTTGTGGTAAATTTCCTCTTTTTTAACTCTGGACCTCGTATGTATATGTCTAACTATGATTACCTAGATGTTATTACACTGCACTGCTACCACTGCTGCTGTTTTTCTTCTTCAGTTGTTACATATTTTTTTTCTGGTGTGCACGTTCGCTTGTTCGTTTATTGCAGTAGTAGTGAGTGAGTGAGTGAGTGCAATGTACACAGTCCGTCTGTCCGTATAATATTTGTATGTCTTGTAGTCAAATAGATGTAAAATGCAATGACTATGAAAAAGACGATGGGAGCACAAGGCGTATTAAGGTTTCCTGTGAATGCAATACCCTTGTTTCTTTTCTTCACTTAATATAGCAACGTCATACATGGGTCCCCTTGTGTCATGACGAGAATCATCAATCCTAATGTGATGCATCAGGAGGAAGAACATAAAGACCGACTGGAGGAACAACCACACCACGAAACGGAGGGACAGAGAAGGGGGATGGATGCAGAGGGCAATAAGTGGAGAGTAAAAATTCATGTAATACTTTTTACTTTATTTTAAGTCAGTGAATCACCATACTTTACATGCTTATATAGCAGAGGGAAAAGACGAAAAGTAATATAGAAAGTATAGCAATACGACTGCATGCTGCAAAAACGTCTTTGCTACCACACTCTTATTCCATGGAACCGCTCCAGTATTCTCTGCACAGGCTTAACTAAAAAAAAGTTGTTCAACTTATGGAGTAAGCAAAGCAGAAAAGGGATTTTTCAAAGTAAATATAACAGAATAAATAAAGACGAGAAAATGCAATATGAGCAGATGGGCATGTGACACTGTACAGGTGAAAGTATTTATGTAGCGGAATTTCTTTGGTAGCGCAACGAAAACATGGAATCAGCTCTATGAAATTGGAAACGCGACAGTGTCCTCGAGAAGAAAATCCTACGAAAGAAATAATAATACGAGTATATATGAAAAGAAAGAAG
>JAHZMZ010004433.1:0-10015 GCA_027743805.1 Lepidocyrtoides sp. E14 | reverse complement strand
TTATCCATCTGTTACTTGTGGGAATGCTAGGCGATTAGCTTTAACTGTGTGAAATATGAGTGAGCGTTAAGAGAGCAGATACGAATAAAATTAAATAGACATGGATGTTTCTTACTTATGTCATCATAATGCACATACATAAGTTCAAAGTTATAAACCGAAAGACAAAAAGGAGGATGGAAAAGAGACATGAGAAATATGAAAAAAAAATCTGTTGTCTCATTTTTTTTATTTGTGTACAAGATTTAAGCTCTTTTATGTATTTAATTTCCACCACCATACCATTCACGGTCGAAAAGTAGAAGCTTAACGTATATACAACAAATCGTATATTGTGGTCCATGAGTCTTGGATTCATGACAAGAGTCAGATCCTGTCATTCAACCAGCTCACTATACAAAAGAGAAAGCATATATTCCTAGAGACACATGCATGGTGCACATAAAAATGCAGTGAGAAATGCATCCTACATCGAACCACTCACAGATTATGTTTTTCAATGCGTTCAAGTACAAAGACGCAGTACCACAAGTCCTTACGTAACATATTTAAAGAGAAGAAGGCGGATAATAGAAGAGAAAAAAAGAATGATGGTGATGGACTGCTGTAAGTAATGCTGCTATGAGTCCCATGCAATACATCGGTTTTTTTGGTGGCATAGTCAAGTCGCATCATCTCACATCTCTTATTCTTTCATTTTCTTCTTCAAGCTGTGTTTTTATTACTCTTTCCTCCTACCTATTATTATGACCATTTACTCGACGAGTATTCCACCAGAAGCAATGTAATAACAGTAGAGAGTAGTGAGCTGTGTGGGGAAAAGAAAGAAAGGAAGAAGATGAAAAAAGAGAGATGGGATTTTTATGGGAAAGAATCATAGCATCGCAGGGAGCAGGCTAACAGAGATGGAGGCAGACAAAGGCAAAGGAATGCAGTTTGTATATATGCCTTTAAGAAACGATGAAGAATAAAAGGGGAATTGATAAATAGATACAAGTGTGTTGTTGCACCAGAGAGAACTTCATATACCGAATTTTTTTTCTCTTATTTTTGGGCGAGTCAATGTTACAACATCGCAAGAAGAAAAAGAATATCTCTGTGTTGTTTTAATAAGAATAATAATAGTGCCACTACCACCACCACCACCGCTGATACAAATGATATAAAATGTATACTATACAAGTATAGCGGTTTTAAACGTACCTATATGAAACCTGCATATTTGCAGAGAGAAATATACCACTCAAATAATATTGTGCATTAAAAGTTGATATAGTAGAGATGCAAACACGTATGTTGGGCATCGACTGGAAGGCAATAAGAGAAAAAAGAGCAGCGCCCTAAAAAGCAGTACACGGTTAGATATACATATATAGGTATACTGAATATATGTAATGCTATCTCCTCCGTACTATTTATACAGACTAGTTTTAAGCCTCTTTTTTTTCTCTCTCTCTCACAACGACCGAGAGCAGCGAGGAGGAACGACGACGTCAGCTCTTTCACAGAAGAGTACTACACATTAAGCAAAAAAAACAAAATTTTACTCCACGTGGAGGAACAGAACAGGGGCTACACGGCCACAGCATACTATTAAGCTTTTATATAACCCACTCTTCCACTCTATAATAATAACCAGAGTGAATGATAAGATTATAGTGTACCTATATGGAATTGTAAACGGTATATTGTTCAGTGTATAATATATATGTATATATGGTTTTATATGATGATGATGGTGCATGCATGCATACTACTACAAAAAGAAGTAACATAGTTTTGCTTTCATTCTATAAACAAGTTTCTCATATAACGATGCACTAGTGCATAGAGTTAGAGGTTTAAGAAATATGAACATTCCTTTTTATATGAAACTCGTGGAGAAATACATACATAACTCAAACAGCTATAGTTATAGTAGTACTATACAGCAGTTTTTAGCTACCTATATACTGGTTTGGAAGGACGAGTGAGGGTGATGATGATGATGATGATTTTTATGCCTATTTTGATACAAAGTAAATACAGCAATAGTAGAATGATGAAGAATGCACTGTATGTAAAAAACTATGCATGTTGTTGTAGCTGTAGGTTTTTTATACAGGATTATTATTGAGAAAGGAAAGAGACCCGAAATAGTCAAAAAATGGTTTTGTTATTGAGACTCACTCAATAACAACTTGTTTCACAAGTCAAAAATCCATGATACACGGACATGGTTTATAAATACCTACTGGGCTTTGCACGGGTTTGCGTTTTAGTAGAAATTTATGCGAAAGCAGGTATTTTCAATTTGTATTTTAATTATTTTTTTTGCCTGATTTATTTTGGCTTGCTAATGACACCTTTCAATATAGCAATACAGTGTATACTCTCCATTGTCTGTGTGCATGTTTTTCAGCTAGAGAGAAACCTCCGTGTAGTCATAAATTTAATAGTCGCAGCCATTTACAGACACGGGTATCGATATCCCCGAGATAAAAAAACAAGATGCCCTATTCAGTAAAATTTACTTGTTGACCACTGACTTGATAAAATAGCCAGTTAGCCAGTATTTTCTACTTCTAGTATGGTTTCTCACAATTCATTATTAGGTAATGACTATGTAGTAGTATACATACGTGCATTCTTGTCTGTTGACTTTTTGCCTTCAACCAAAATTCAAGATCATGTTGTCCAGGCTTATTATAAAACTCGCTGGCATTTTTATTTTAAAAAACGTAGCAGCAAAAGAAGAAAAAAACACCTCATGACCTTGTTCTGTCTATGACATCTACCAACACCCGCTCATGTGTACACGAGTAAAAAAAATTGAATATAAAAAATTTCAATTGTATATATATGTATATCTCTGTCAGTTTAACTCTTATAATAATACCATGATCGTCATGTCATATTACAAAATGTTAGGGCATTATACTCTTTAATATGCGTGATTCGGCCTACACGTGTACTAATTTTCTTTTTTTGAATAAAAAATACTACATCCCCACTCCATTTTTTATACATTATTTCTCCGTAATGATGCGCAGGTAAGGAGTCCTCTTATTTCATGGTAGTTTGCAGACACCACCAGACGTAGTAGAAACCCCATGACAGATAACATGTAGCCAGTATTAGTGGTAGCAATCATCTTTGGAAAACGTAAATCTGCATTTTATCCACTGTATAGCTTGTTTTATTTTTCCATTCCCACACCACGTACGCTTATTATTATTATCAAACCATTTTTTTGTTAGTAACGAAAATTACCTTGCATAACAGTTGGGAAGTTTTATATCGTACCTACAGACACATGTATGTGTGGTTCTGTTGAGAATATTATACGGTAGAATTAAAGCAGACAGACAGTATTATCATCAACTCTCTAGCTACTCTGCATGCATGAGGCAGTATCTAGACTGATCATTTTTTATCGCGGTTATGTATGTTTGATCTTCATGATGATGAGGAAAATGAAGATGAGAAATATAAAGAGTGGCTAAAGGCAAATTTCATTACCGTAGGTCTTTTATTATTTACAACTTCATTGTTTGTTGAGCAATCCGGGATAAGGTTGTGAGTAAAGCGGCATGTGTTGTTAGGTATACACGCAGCAGTAATAATAATTATGCATGATATCACCATGAAAAGTTGTGATGATGGTTAAAGATGCCATCATCATTCAATTGCAGTTTATGGTTCTTT
Organism: Lepidocyrtoides sp. E14; assembly: GCA_027743805.1. Classification (NCBI taxonomy): domain Eukaryota; kingdom Metazoa; phylum Arthropoda; class Collembola; order Entomobryomorpha; family Entomobryidae; genus Lepidocyrtoides; species Lepidocyrtoides sp. E14. Next base: position 6,328 of record JAHZMZ010004433.1, on the reverse strand, counting down.
TTTTTGTAAAGAGCGTGATGATGATGATGAGAATGGCGATGGAATAGGATGCATGGTGTTTCATTTTTTTTTGCATTATGGATGATCAACTGGGTGAGTAATACAGAGGTATGTTAAAATGCATCATTGGATAAAATATGGATAGGTCATCATAGCCTTCGTTTTTTTTCTCCTGTGCCATTTGGCATGCGTGCATTATAATCATTACCTTTGTTACTTTGGAATAGTAGACAGAATTGCATTTAATTGCGCTTCAGTGGAGAGTGGCCATCACGTGATGTGACTTTGTTTGTAGGTATGTACATGTTGCATCTATTTTTCTCAGCGACTGTCTCGTTTCCTGATTGCAAACAGTGCTGTTTTTAAAGTCGAATTGAAATTGGCTCCTACCACAACCAAAAGTTGAGTAGTGTACCAATGTCCATCAGTTTACATGACTTGCAAGAAAAAACTGTTTATCTTATGGGGACTAAGATGAAGATGAGTGATGACCTTCGCCAAAGTTTAGATACATATTTTTGATTCATACCATGCCAGCCATCTTTGAAGTTGACGACTGAGTTCTTGGAACTGTTTATCTATTTTATTCCGCATGAAGAACGATGGGAATATGTATATTTTTTTATTATCGCTGTTTCATATAAACCCGTACTAAAAATGAATCAATATATGAAACAAACATACTCCCACTCACTCTACGTCATGAATAAAAGTATTAATATTGAATAAGAAGTAAATTATGTACGACTGTAGCCGCCCTGTACTTTTAAAGAATATTGCAAATTAAAAATGCGGAACGAAATAAAAGCATTTAAACCGATTCACTCGCATATGTTTGCCATGTCAAGTTGAGTCATTCGTTTCATTGAAGCTCATAGAAAACCCATCAATTGTCAAAAGGGCATACGTATAGTATTAAAGCCTAGATTAAGTAGTTATTCTCATGCAAAGCCTAGCTCCATGGCTTAGCTCTATTTTCCCCTAAATAATGCATTGCTGCTCGGTAGCTCCATTACCGGATACCACATTCACAACTGGTTATATCTGGCTTTTCTGTACCAGACCCACATTACTACTAGGTAGATATGGTTCTCTAGAAATAAACCAGAAAGCCCATTAGCTATTCAGTTGTTATTTTTCTTTTGACCGACAACAACAGGAAAATTGTACCGACCGAGCTAAAATACCATGAAATTCAGGATATTGGTTTGCAAATCGGTACCATGCAATCAATCGAAGTAATATGGTATTGATGGTGACACAAGCATGAAAACTTGTCATGCCATTTTGCTCATAATTTTGGCATTGCATTCTGCAATTATAATTTTATTGAATGCGTTGCTTACCACAAGAAACCAAACCATAAAAGGACTCTATATGGCACAATGTCAACAGCATGTCGTTCGTACCAATCTGTTTCTTCAAAGACACACGAAAAAAATCATACCATATGTAATAGACCAATGCAACTTAATTTGATTGCCCAAATTACTAAAGAATAAATTATGAATGGATATGCCAACATAGTAGATATACATAGGTACATGTTGCAGTGCACGTAAAGTATTCCATGTAATCTGACTGACACATTTTTTATCTTGTTTTTTTGTTTTCATATTCCAACATATTCGCTTTGATCAGCAACAGTAATAATGATTAGAGGTCAAGAAGATCGACCCAACTACGTTCAATTGTTAATCATTTTTTCTCCCTTTCCCCGCTTCAGTTTATTGGCCTGTCCGTCAAAAAAAATCTACTATGATGTATGCATTCATATCTTGTTAAAATTTGAGCTGCTTGCACGCGAAAATGTTGCTGAAACGTCAGCATCAAATGAAAGGAAAAAAATTGTTTATCAGTTTACACGTGCCGGTCTCAACAACTATTTTTATACGCTTTCAACATTCCCATTCTGTTTACATTATATACAACAAAGGCAATCAAACCACTAGTCATTCATTATTATATCATTATTACTAATAGTAGTATAAATATGTGGTCTTGCTTGTGCATAAAATGACGTACATAGCACTAAGCATAGGGATTTTTAAAGCGTTATATCCTGCTTCTTATTATTTCTGGCAGATTTAATCTTCTCACAATTCCGTCCAAGCAACTCTGTACAAAAGGAGAAGACTTAATTAATTAATGGCATAATATATAATACATGTGGCTGTCTGTAAACTGCGTAGGTCGAAATTGCAGATTACATAGTTCTAGCAATAAATAATCCACGCTTCCAATCTAACCGCACATGTATGTATGTATTGATTTGCTCAACTATCAAATAAAAATTATTGCGCATGTTCCTATAACTTATGTAAAACTTTGGTTTAACACAAGTTTCGTTTAATTCATTTAATGCCATTCTCCTTTTCCTACAACTGTTCCTCTTTTCGATAGAGAAAAACGATATCGCAAAAAATGTAAGTTGTTACAGGTCAGCAAATTTTGTATTCATGTAATCGTATATAACTAGCTATACTACTTATGATAAAATCAGTAGTAGTATTATCAACATGTTTTAGCAGCAATAAAAAAATTAGTTTACTATTTACTAATGTATTTTACTTTGCGGCTACACCGCATGCATGTGCGGTGGTCAATGCACAGCCACAGCCTAATATGGTGTGTCATTTAACTTCAATTTTTCTACAGAAACTTGCCTCGTGTCCGTGACTATCTATCAATCTGTTATTCTTTTTGCTGCTGCATGACAAGTAACTTTTTTTTTTCTTAATGCATAGTAGAAAAGCATTAAAAGTTCGTCATTTCATTTACTATCGTCAACGCTTCAGCAGTCATTACAATGGGGAAAACCGTTTTTGCCAAAGAGCACTCAACAAAGATGCTATTAGTAGTGCCATCATCATCATCATCACCACTTGCACAATAGCTTCAAACTCGTGCGTTATGTTTAGACAAAAACGGCTTAGTAGGTCATGAACTTACAAATGACAAAAATAGCAAGTGGAGGTTTTATTGAAGGGAGGGGTTCCAACTGTAAATATATGTGACATAAACTCGAGAAATCGGGCTGCACTAAAAATTAAAGGACATAAAAATAAACTATTTATTTTAACACAAACTGATCTACCAAACTCACTAGAATCAGTAGTAGGATGTAAAGCTGCTATTTTTCCATTGTTCACACTCGTTTTGAAAGAGTCGATGCAAAGTTTTTTTTTTACAAAAAATGGTGATTTGTACCAGGGGACCCCATCAGAATAATTTAGAGGTTTAGAACGTTGTAATTGAGAATTCAAAAGGCTTTTGCATTAAATTTAATAGCTAGATAATAATAACCTAAAGTTGCTCGAAAAATCAATCGTCATCATGAGAAATGATATTTCATATTTGGGTTATTTAACATTGGCCACGGTCGTTGTACGACCATGATATGTGGTGAGTGCAAAAGGGCAATGATTTTATACATTGTCATTGGAAAAATTAGAAAAGTGAACAACTGAGATAGAAAGATAAGAAGGAGGACAACCTATTTTTTCACTGTCAACTTAGCTTAAACAACGATCAAATGCACCTCTAGTACAGATAAGTAGGTACATGCACGCTTGCTTGGGTGAAGGACAGTTTCCCAAATTCATGCAATCACCCCATCTACCTCTTCAATTGTGCCAGATTGCAAAAAATTGATTAGAGGAGTGAAAAAATAGAACAAAAAAATTGTCCTCCCTCTGCCTGCTAATTTTTTGCCCAAATATATACATGAAAATATAATTTATAAACAGCAAATTTATAATAAGTAAATAAAGGGATACGATCTCTTTCTTTTATACGCCGAAAATACCAATCAAGTCATACTACACTTACCAAAATACAGGGAAATACACGATAATATGTAAGTAGAGAGATTCGAGATGTAATAAAAGTACGGAGGGCTACGATCGTTTGATAGGCCATTGTATATAATATTATGCATAGAGACAGGTTTCAAAAACAGGAGGAAAATAGACCTAGGCCAACATCTATCCAAGCCTCTTTGTCTTCTGATTTGTTGCATTATTATCATCATCAGGTACTTGTGTTAGAATTTTAACAAGACACCGCGCAAACACAAAAGCAAGCAATGTAGATAGCATCATCATCATCACAACTCACTACATTATATCAAGTGAGCGTCAAGGTAGAAGTTTCATTTAATCAACAAAAAACGAAAATGTGAATAAAATGTGTGTCCTCTCGGAAGGAGGAGCAATAAGAAGTGCATGAGTTATATCGTCACACAATCAGCCTTAGAATATACGACGACGACGACACAAGAATAGCAAATTGAACTGCTCTTTTGCCTTCGTGAATATACTTGCAAAAAAGTAGAGGGGAGGAATGATGAAGATACCGATGAGGGTGATAGTGACGAAGATAATAGACTTTAATGCTGCATCTTGACCTCCGTTAACAAGGGACAAGTTGTGGTTGCTTCTATGATGATGCTTTGCAACTAACTTGGCTGGTTATGTATTTTTGCACTCTTCTTCTTGCTATATTTTATGCCTCAAGGGAAAATATACACATAAAATGGCTCTACCTTCTGTTAGACTAATGTCGGGGTAGTTGTCTACATACATCCACAAAAGTAGCAACAGAGAAAAATAGAAATAAGAGAATAAACAAGAAAGAATATTGTATAGCATGCAAAAATATACGGATGTGGTATTGGTATACACATTACTTGTCAGTTTATAGAGGGAAATTCCCCTGAACTCATCATATTATCATCATCTTTTATCATCTTTAATGTACTTACTAAATTCATACTTCATACTACGCGAAATAAAAAATATTATTTTGACTATGTATTTAGGCATACGAATTGCATTATCAGTGGTACAGTCACAACAAACAAGCCGAATATCAAACAAAAAATACATGATAGAGATAGGCATTATATTGTTACATACACGTAGGTATGTACATGAGAGTATAGAGAGTCTACAGTGCAGTGCAGACACTTTTTTGTTTGCTTGGTATTTTTCTTCTTTTTTTTGCAGATTGCGAATCTGTAGAATAACACTTGTGCACTCGTAGTGCGCAAAATATTTTACAAAAAATAAGCGAAGCAATATTGCAGAATATAGAAGATGAAAATAATCTGTGTGGAGATGTGGTAATGCACAGGAATATAAAAAGAAAACAAGTGAAGACTAGAGAGGTACATACACATACATACATGCTTACAATTATTTTACTAACCACCAACCGACCAACTTATTCCATTTTTTTGTAGCAAGCTGGTAGTTATAATAATAATAGTAAAGTAGTAGTATACCACATCACAAGTATTCGCGAGAACGCATTAAGCAGCAAGTATTGAACCGATTGACTAGACCTATCCCAACCATTTGCAACTTGATCGTTCCTTCTCCTCAGTGTCAGTACTATTACTACTTTTTTCGCGTTCATGTCTCTTCTTCTCATCAATGCACAGCCCCATAACTTTTAGTATTTACATGCACAAAAGCAAGAAAGGTATTTACCTATACATAACACACAAAAGCCGTTTTTTTTGCTCGGCTGCTACAAGTCAGGCTATTTTATTTTCCTTGTGCCAATTTTTTGTTCTCGAGTTTCAACTTGCCATGACTTGAGTGTGCAGTACAATGATAAAGATGATGAAAGAAACCTTATATAATCGAGATATATATATATACATATATATTTTACATATATTTATGCCTATAAGGTCATACACACCTACTTTAAGTTTGCGTGACGCTACATAAAACACTACAGTATACGATGCATGTACATCATACACCATTTTATTAACCTATACTAAAATAATCTTTGCAGAGTTTCATTAGCCTAGTCTCTCCGCGGTATAAAAATTCCCCTTTTAGTCAAGACTCAACACAGCAAAAGTTGCGAATGGTCTTGGTTTCTGCTAAAAACCAGGTTTTACTCGCTGTATTACTTGCATTACCACTGCTCTGTCTACACCGTTGATGCATTTGATAGAGTATAGTATTTATTTTGTAACGTGAAAATCCTACCCCAACTCACAGTACTGAGTACTGTCAGTCTGCTAGTTTATTTATTCTGCGAATTTTATATGGCTCCATGTATTCTTCCTGGTGAACTCTCTGCAGTCGTCTTTCTAAGTATAGCAATGGCACTAACCGGTGAAGCAAAAGAAAGAATCGATTTTTGCTCACTGTTTTTGTGTACGATATGTCAAGCCATATTTTGCATTTTATGAGGAAGGCTAGGCTAGCAATTGAATAACTTATCTCTAGCTTAAGCCTCGTTGCAGTGCGTATATGTAAAGTTGTGTTGTTGGTATTTTGGTAGCTTACATAAATAATATGTT
>JAHZMZ010004432.1:0-14539 GCA_027743805.1 Lepidocyrtoides sp. E14 | reverse complement strand
TTTCTGCGCTGCACATTTTGAAACGGTACAGAAGGCATTTAGGTAAACATTTAAAAATTACGCTTTAAACAATATGGCACTAAAGTAATTTGACCGTGTGTGCAACAAAAAAAAACCATACATGCTATGCCGTTATTACTTGTAAAATATTAATGCAATTAAAAAGAATCACGAGCGACATACGGTATTGATGATAAACGCCACAACGGCATGCATGCAAAAAAAATTATGAGCCAAACATAATGAAAATGCAATAAAAATGCACATAAAATGCTGAATGAAACGTGACCTAGCCAGTAACCAGCCTTCGCTTATCAAATAAAATATTATGCTTTGTTGGTGCAAAACAGAACTATGTATTAATAATATTTACAGAGGACTGTAAAACAAAACAAGTACAAGACCTTTAAGAAAGTTACCACAACCAATTATTAATTAACCACTGAAAAACTATTAAAATATTTTAGCTGCAATAACCCAAATTGACCAAGCTAGTTAAATGAATCCATAACCGCTAAACCCAAGTATTTTGAAGGCAATCTAGTTTATATATGTCTGGACAATAATTCAAAGATTAGAAAAAACATACCTAATGTCCTTCGGGTCTTCCCACCCCCACTACTACGATCACCAGTTCCACTAGCTTCATTCTCTTCGGATCTCATATTCTTCCGAAGGGCGATCATTTTCATCACTTCTTTCAACGCAGGTGGACCCATAGCTCCTAAATCAGCCACGTCTAAACTACCCAGCTGATTGGTAGATTTTAAAGGACCCCTTCCTCCAGAACTGGCCCCTGTTAAAACTGCACACTTTAACCCGGAAGCGGAGAGCACGGCATTTTTACCATTCTTTAAGCTGTTGAGTGAATCGGGGTCATCCAATGGATTCCTTTCTAGTACGCTGCTATCCTGTAATCAGAAGGAGGATTGGTTTCAAGAAATTCTGTGCAATGAGGGTCGATAAATCAAATGCAAATGCACTCAAAATGTACCTTGGCAGATGAAGAACCTGCTGCTCCACCACATGGAGACGGTTCTGATGTTTCACTTTCAGAACGCTTGCTTGAAACAGTAACAAATGTTTCATCTTCGCTGTTATCGCCTAGACTAAGAGCAACCACTTTTCCGCTTGCTCCAACAGTAGTGTTCTTCTCCTCGACAATTGTGGCCAAGTCAGTTACAGCAACTGATGATGCAGATATACTGCAAGTTGGAAGAGTTTCTTCTTGGGTATTTAATCCTGCGATTACGGACTCTACAGTCAAATCTGAATGCGCATTTGATAAGACTGATTCTGCCATTAGTTCGGCAACCTGTTTGAGATAATTAATACATTGTTTTACTTTAAGACCATAATAATAATAATATAAACTTTACTGCCATAAAATAAAACTACATACCCTGCTAACAACCAAGCTATCCGCAGATGACGCCTGTTCTGTAGAGGCAACTGATGGTTTCACAACGTTTCCATCAGTGGCTTCAGGAAGACTAGATGTTGAGCTACACTTCCGGCTAGTGAGAACACTCACCTTTCCAGAACTACTACTTTCACTTACTTTAGGCTTGCCTGGTTTCCCAGTCCCTGTTTAAACAATTTAAAAGGAAGATGATTATAGTCATCGTTCTACCTCCGTCTAATTTCCTGCCGTTTTCAGTTTGTGATTCTTACCTGCTCGCTGACTTGCGGAAGTGTTAGTTTGTGGATCATACCCTGGGGCTAATTGAAGATCATATTTACCCTCAGCACCCATGCGATACGAGTTTGACCCTCCCTGATCCCATGTTACGTCGATCCACCCATTGTGCCACTCACTTGTAATAGTTCCTTCTCCAGGCTGTGGATCTCCGTCTTGAGAGCGCCATCTCCAATCGATTCCTGTTGAAAAATGGCAGGTCAGAGGTGAAATTTCAATACACATATAAATATGTAGCTTATATTTATACATATGAGTTTATATTTACCTCGAACAACTCGAGCATTGACGGTCATGTGTTTTAACATTTGAGTTCTTATCAGTCTTCTCTGTCTACGGATGTTTGCCTCTGCCTCTCTCATTGCTTTTCCTGTTACGGATAATTGTGAAAATCGTTAGCAATAAACAAATCATGCAGGATAATAATAATAACCACTGCATTAAGCAGTAAAATAGTCACAGCTTACGTGCTATAACTTATTAACAGTTTTGATTTATGCTATTATTTTTAGCTGCCATGCTTAAATTAAAATGCTGTTATAACTGTCACGTAGTATTTCCTAATTTGAAGACAGCATGATATTTGACTTGTACTCAAATAGTAGATATCAAAAGACACCCCACATGCCATATGTGACTTAAAATTAAGCCTTTTAACAGTTTAACCGATGTAACTGTCACGTGGTATTTCAAAACTGAAAAACACCATAATATTCGACTTGTACTCGAAGAGTATATGTCAAAAGACACCCCACATGCCATATGTGGCTTAAAATTAAGCCTTTTAACAGTTTAACCGTTATAACTGTCACGTGGTATTTCAAAATTTCATATTGTCACATGAAACGTTAGTAGCATTAAAATACGCATCGATTGATATGCTACATGCCCTATAATGGTATGTAAGAACTTAGAAGTGGTAACGGTTTTTAACGGTTGCTGATGACCTATGACCCCCATTAACGAACTTGACCGAGCCATTTTGATGATAAAGCGTTTACAAAAAAAGAATTGGAAAATTTTGTTCCGTTCGAAAGTTAGAGCGCGAACAGACAGACAGACAGACAGACGGACATGCTGGTGACTATCCAATAGTCATAGCTTAAAGCTGCGCCTAATAATAATAGCAAAACTAGCAGAAGCAGAACCATGATTTATATTTTGATTGCTAGCTAAGCGACTTTGAAAATTGAAAAAAAGATAAAACATTATTTCCAATGTTCTTTAATCTATAATACAGTGATGATGGCAGAGTAATCATTGTTTACGGATGAAGTCAACTTACAATCAAAGAACTTTCTGCGGAAGACTTTTCTAGGCGGAATCGCAAACGCCTGGTGAGGACTTGAAGGCCATAGTTGGCACCCGACGACTCATACAACAAAACGGGTAGCTTTTCGATGGTTTCCAAAACTGACACTAGTTTTCTGACGAGAGCCGTACCAGCATTAAATTTCACTCCTTCAACGTTGCGCTCCTTCAGAGCCAACCTTACAACTTCAATTCTTTGTTGAAGCATGGCCAAATGCCGGCGACGACTTGACTTGCCATGATAAAGACTGTCGTAGTCCCGATCATGCTCAGATGCAAACAAACGAATCAAAGCTTGAACAAGGCCGGAACTGTGTAACTCGTATGCTGATACAAGAGAATCATCTTTCAACAGACGGGTGAGCTCATCCAAAGCAGTTCTGAGAACTTGCTGCCATGTGACCGAGTCCTCCCGATGACCACTCATCTAATGACGAAGCAAGAAGAAAAACTTTAATAAACTGAACAACTAGTTCAACAACAGTCAGGGGGGGGGGGACTTTTATTTGTCACTATCATACAATTATGATTGTAAAAGAAGCTAGTTTTGTCAAAGATTAATAAATAATAATTTGGACACTTCTTACAAGTGCCTTCTTGTCATACCTGCTTGTAGCATGCACGCTCGATTTGAGCCACAATAGTACCAAGTTTGGCAACAACACCTCTTGGCTGGGACTGCGCAGCTTGAAAGTAACCGTCATACAGTTCCTGGGCCATTGACTTGATCTTTTGTTTTAGAGCTTCATGCTTTGACTTCAGTCTTTTCCCCTTCTTTCCAACCCATCCTGTGGCAAATTCGGGCCCGAGTGTTGTTTCCGCAGTAAATGAGTGCCGTGTACCACGGTTAGATTCAAACAGAAATCCGGCGAGATCATCTTTGAGAATTGTGGTTTGTTGTTGACCATCCGTATTGTGGATACTTAACTCCCCTTCCTTCTTGCAAGAAAGTGCCCAATTACCTACTTTTATTTGTGCCCCGCCAACAGAGCTAAGAATAGGTTGACTCTGAACACCAGGTCTGAGCCCACTCTTGGCCCGTTGGAGTTTCTCAATAAATTCACCACGGCTTTCAGTGCTGTCAGTTCCACCTTCAAGAAATTCAGTAACCGCTGTTAGAATTGACTTTTTACACATACTTACATACAGCCAGCTACAAAATATGTGGAAATTGAGACAGGGACAAGCTTACCTTCCGGACTGCCAGATGAGTACATTGTGGCAAGTTTACCATCAAGAACAAATCTAAACCACCCATTGCTACCGTTTGAAAGTTCCAAAGCTGCCGACTCGTTCCAAATATACAGACAGTCTCTGCCGCGACAAATGCACCAATCATGCCAGTGATTTGGTTTACCAATAACTATTTCCTTTGCATCTTCCAAGACGCCAGGATCATTTTCCAAGCGTTCCGGAGTTTCTTCTTTCTTTGTAGCCTCCGCCTCACTAGGACACAACGCTAGCACTTTCACAAACACACCTAATCGCGCAAAGTGCTCCACAAAAATATCTTGCGCTTTTACCATCAAGTCTTTAATCATATTAAGAATTAACAAATGCCCATCGTCGTCATCTTCATTATCAAGCACCGCGGCAATCACTTCCACTAAAACCGTTCCCAACGAATATGACTTGGACTCTGGACTACAAAGCTCATTCAACAAGGAAGCTGGTATATAATGAACCATTTTTTTAATCAGATTTAGACTGGCACGTCTGAAATAAATGAACAAACAATATTCACATTAATAGTTGAAAATAACCTCAACTGTTCCTCTAAAACCATCAATAAACTCAGTAAAAATGTTTACCTGACTGACGGAATCATTGTAGAGTGATACGTTGAACAGAAAATTGGCAAAAGCCTCTGCAGATATACAGGTGCCATTTCTGGGTCACCTCTAGCTTCAGGCGGAACTTCCTCGGACTCTGACTTTGCTCGCTCTCTTCCAATCTCTGCTGGCATCATCCATTCACCTGGAGATTGAAGAATTGCTGCTACCTCCCGATGACCTTCATCATTTCTTTCTCTCGCTTTATCCAAGGGAGTTTTCCCGTCTTCATCCTAAACAAAATAACTTTTTCAGTCATCAAACTTGTTCACACATGAGAATTGTTATTTTAAAATTGCAAAGTTAAATTAGTTGCATCACCCTAAGATCAGGATTAGCACCATGTTTCAACAACACTTTTGCAATGGCTGGTCTTCCGAAGCACGCAGCATAGTGCAGCGATGAAGATCGTTGTCCCTTGTTGACATCAGCGCCCTTTTCGCACAAATATTCGACCATTTCTTGAGTTCCAAATGCTGATGCCCAATTCAAAAGTGTTTGACCAACATCGTCCATAAAGTTTACTTCCACACCTAAAATGAATCATTTTACCATCATATTTCAAACAGAGCTACATTTCTCCAACTAAATGCAGTGAATTAAACAAAAGTATTAATAGAAATGACATACCTCCACTTTCGATGGCTTCAATAAGGGCTTCTGTGTCTTTACTTCGTATGCAGTCTATCAGCTGTCGATGAGATTTTTCTCCGGATGCATCTTGTCTTCTAAGACTGGCCAATCTAGCGCTGGCTGTACTTCCAGACTTGGGGAGAGCCTTTCGGCCTTCAAAAAGTAGCACCAATAATAAATCCACAAGTCGCATGGTATCCAATATGCACCTGGTTTAATTGTAACGAAAAATTAATAGAGAGCTCATGATAACTAATATAAAGTGTGTGAAAAAAATTTAAATGAGCAGTGCATTTGCGTTACCTTTCATCTCCTTTCAGAGCTTTCTCAATTGCATCTGGTAATTCGGATCGAAGCAAATCCTACAACAAGTTGTGAAAGCAGCATTAATTTTACTGTTCTTCATTATAAATCAATATTAGTGTGTGTGTGTGCTGCTATATTAGGCTAATAATTAAGTACTTACATGGGTTATAGATGGAGAACCGCGACATAGAGTCGACAGAAGGCTTATAATTGTTGAGACGCTGGCTGTATTTTTGCCCTCACTGGGTGTATTCCCTGCAGATGTAACTCCGGTTGCGCCAGCTGCTGTATTTGAGGCAGTTGTCGTAGCCGCACTGACGGAAGTTCCCAAAGAACTAGACATCCTTGCCAATAAATCTTTAAGTAGTCCATGCTCTGCCAAAGGAGCTGGATCAACGCCACGTCGTGTGAAACGATCAGAAAGAGACGCAAAGCAGCGTAATGCACCATCAGCGACCTAAAATTTATTAAACCCAGGTGTATCATCGTACCAACTTTGAATCCTGACAGAATACGCTGCCGTAATTAGGCTGCAGCTTTGCATTTTATTTCAAGAGGATGAGGTAATTCTAGCAACGAAACAATGATAAAATTTGTTAAAAGTTTGGGTAGGCGTTAATTATCTTACGTGACTGTCGTCGTGCCGCAATAAAGTTGAAAGACTTTCCACACATGTAGTTAGAGACGGATCTTGAGGTTCCATTTTCGAGCATAAACGTGACACAACAGCCATTGCTGAGTGCAGCGTGTCCTTGTGAATCACATTTCCATTATCACGAATGAAGGACAGCACGCAGTTTAGCCCACCTGCTTCAAAAACGGCTCCAGCTTCTCTGGTACATATAAGTTCAAGTACCTAAATTTGCCAGGAGGAAAATCATCAAGAGACAGTTCTTGGAAACAATGACACTACAACGTAACGAAACTGACAGCTTCTTTACACTACCACTGATATTCAAATCCACCATTGATACCCACACCATTTTGTTAGAATTATTGATATTCAATCCACCATCGATATCGATACCCACACAACTTTTTTTTCGTAATCCTCAAAAAAAATATCGTTACAATGTTACAATACACTCTCAGAGTCTCAAGGTCAATGGTGTTCATTAAATAAACGTACCTTGATACACTGTTCAGCAACATCCTTCGAAGTTCTAGAGCTGACTTCAGCAACGACCAATCGATTACAAATGGCCTTGATGGCTCCATCAACAGACACAATTCTCCGGGTGCATTCAGCTGAAACATCCAAGTAATACGTGAGGGCTCGAGCTGTTACTTCCAAAACCGATTCTGGAGCTGTTTCGTCCAGAAATATCCGACATAGAGCTGGTAGAAAAACTCTTGGCGGACAGCTGCAAAAACGGCATCAATAAAATAAAGTTTTACAGACCAATAAATTAAATGGAAGAAGTAGAAAAAAAATGCCTTCAGATGTACAATACGAGGAAACTCACATTTCGAAACAACGATCCACGTTGTCAGACATCAAAAGCAGCATGCACAGTTGTTCCAGTGCAATCAGCTGCATATCCCGTTCCTCCCCCTGGCCAATGCTTAGCCATTCCAGCAACGTCTCTGGATCCACTACATCAGCCATATTTGATTAAATCTAAAAATTTCCAAGCACACACTTTTACCAAAACGACTAATTAGTTAATTAAATAGATAATACAGAATTACATTTGGGATTTCTGTGAACAAAATGAACAAAACAAAATATTGTGCGTTTGTTTCTTCAAGTCTCCTCAAATCTATACCACATCACTTTTGTCCTACTCGTAGTAAACACTGATCTAATTTATTGCTTTTTCCAACAATATCATCGACTTGACTCATTCACGGACATAGTCATTAGCAGTGAAAGTAAATACTCTACTACCGCGCCGAAGTGAATGGGAAGGGAACTCTTGCTTCATTCTTCAAATTGAATATAGTAGACTTCAATAGCTAATAGTAGAGGACATAGCTAGCTGCTACTACACGCGACGTTCAACGTTCAATGCGTGCGTGGTCATGCAAATTGCATAACAAAGAAATGCACAACAAAAGAAAAATTTAGCTGAAGGCTAGGCTGCGCTGGGAGTCTCATTTGTATGGCACTGTCTTTGTCTTACAATTTACCTTCTGGACAAAAAATGATTTGAATCAAGAAGCTGTCTTTGTCTTATCTCATGCAATGCAATGTGACGGTAGGGTAGATGAATGGTACACCGGATTAAATAAAAAATTTCGATTTATCGGATTAATTCACTGGAAACAGAGTAACAGTACCAATATCAACTCTCCTCAGCTCCTCCAGCATGCTCCCAAAGATGGTTATTTTTCAATGATTCTTTAGACCATTGATGTAAGTAAACACTTGTACTAGTTGGCATTATGCAAACAGGAATTACGACAATTATCTTTAGTTAAAGTCAACCTACCAATAGGCTAATGGTAAGTACAATACCATTGGTACTTAATAGAAAACTAAAATGGTTGGATGTAAGTACAAAAGAAGTCGATACTCAAGAAGACTTAATGACAGTTGGAGTTTACGCTACGCGATTGTTCTTTTATCCTGTACCTAATGTTTATTAAGATCACATCATAATCCACATATTACAGTGTCGTACAGACATTAATCATGATACATGATTGTAAAATACTAATGACTAATGACTCACGAGTCACCATTATGGTGAGTGCAAGATTTGTTTTCAAGTATGCCTTAGTAAATAGAGAGCCTCGTAGAGGCCAACACTGACCAGAGTTCATATTATTATTATGATGCAGAATGCAGACATTACTATCCTAAGCTAATCAGTGAGATTGTAAGTAAACTAACTGTAAAGTGTTCTATATGTTCAATGAGCCTGCCATTTTTAACACCACCACCATGTATCATTACCATCATTACTGGCATCAACTAGCTTAGCTCAATGAAGCTACAAACGAAACTACAAAAAAATGCCTTAAAAGTAATTGCAGCAAGAGAATATCATCAGCAGTATCATGATTGATATACAGTTCAGGTAGAATTGGTAGAAGCAAACCGTAAGTACTTGAATGCATGTGTAATATTATCTGTAATATTGCAGCATTTATTTTCCAAATATCTATACACCTTTTTGTAAAAATGTGAAAGAATTTGTCTTCGTTTGAATTGTTGCTTGTAGTAGGGCTGAATTTTTTTTATTTACAAATCTATTTTGTCGACCTATCTATATCATCAAAACGCATGTATTCTAGTTGCTGTCATTAGTGTCATCCCCATTAAAATTCAAGCAAAAGTGGTGGAGAGAGAGAGAGAGAGAGAGAGAGCTAACTCAACTGCATAGACAAATTTGTAAGCGTAATTGAAATTTTGGCCCAAACCTAATAACTTGACGAGGTGCAATTTAAAAGGGTTAATACATATGTACCTATAATGCAACTTTAAGTCGCAAGCACTAAAAAATACACAAACGCACTTATTCACGCCACACACACGCACGGAATGTATGGCAAATTAAATCTAATCGTCACACGATACTCTGATACTCTAGTACCACCACAATATAATATTTTGTGTAGATATATGTATTGCAATAAAAATAAAACAGCCTCCTACATAAAACTATGCACGCATAAAATAAATATGGGTAATAATGGAAATATTTTGTATGTTTTGTATCTTTTACATCTTGACTTTTAGCAAGAAAAATAAATGGCATAGGTAGGTATTCATCACTATTGCTTGAAAAATTGAAAAAGGTTCTTGCAGGCACGCAGCAGAGCATAATATAATAATATATAAAGACAGAACTAGAACAATATAGCACAACAAGAGCTTGCAAGTTGCAAGTAAAGACTCGTGTGCTGCAAAAAAATTGCGTGTGATGTAAAAAGATATGACTACATTTTTATGATAATCATGCTGCCGCCATCACCATAATCTTTTTACTTAAAAGATATTAGCGTGCATCCATTTTGTGTGGTGGTGGTGATGTGCTGTGGCTGTGTATAGCAAAATATGAACGTGAACAATTAATAGACATCCATAATATAGAATGAGATAAAAAAGTGAAAAGACGTCACGCATTTTTCTTTCCACATCCCCAATTCTTTTTAAATTTCGTATAAGGCTTTCGTTTTATAGACTGTTAACAAAAGGACAAAGAAAAAACGTACTCCTCAGCAAATAATGCTCACGCATCATACCTCAGTACTTTAATATCTTTTATATTCGAAAATAAAATTTGGCGTCTACGTATATTTTGTGCCATACTCATCATAACATTGTACGCTGTTTTTGTTCGTCTTCATTGCAAAAAACAGCATTTACCAATTTAACCAATTTCATTGCATTGCATTGCTTGTCTAAAATGGACATATCATTTTAGACGACCATTTCATTTTATTATTGCAAATATACTGTCGCAGTGTGGCAAATGAATGGTGAATATACTGAACCATAGAAAATATATCCATCAATGAAAACACATACAACTTTATTCATCAAATGACTGATGATAATTGATGATGACCAATATTTCTGCTTTTCCGTGTTTATCTTTTTGCTTTGTTTCTCAAGTCTTCAAAGCCAAACGACATGAATGAAACAAGATCACATACCGCACCATATTTGGTACAATAAAACTTTAATGGCAAATTCAATGACGCTTACAATGAAAAAAAGTTGTAAAGGAGTATTTAATATTTTGGTGGTTTATGATGGTAATAATTACCTATCCAGTCAGACACATGTACATACAGTATGCATGAATATTAACAAAGGAAGCATTGTGTATCCTAATTAAATCTACGATGCCGATCCAATAACTTTTCTTCACTGTCTTCAGATATCTATCCCTATCCTCATTATGACTGATTAGGCGGTGCATCCAAAAAAATCGGTATTATATTTATAGAAATATATTTTTACAGGGTATATTATCTAGAAAGGGGCAAAATTAGGTTAGCACAATGTCAAGGCATGCCATCCTGTGCAAGTAAACGTGTTGGTTTGCATGTAATTTAGTATAATATAGAGCTTGATTTCACATAATTCAATTATCATGATTAATTGATGAATCAATTTAATTTCATTTTTACGGACAGCATTAAAATACTCAGGTATATATGTTCTTGTTTTTGCAGTCGATCATTATCATGTCTTATTAAAAATGCTTTAAGCAAAGATAATACTACTGTTGTTGTTTTTTATATTTCCTCATCCATTGTTTATTTTGCAAGAATCGCGTTCCTCTTCCTCCCGCATGTCACGCACGAACTATCATTTACAAGAAAATTCTTTTTCTTTTAAAGAGGTTAAAATATTATGAGTTGTACCCGTTCAAATTACGTATTGCAAACCAACTCATCCACACGATACGATCATAAAATTTAAGTTGAGAGTGAAATATAAACACTTTACAAGGAAATAAAGCTGATAAATAAAATGGTATGGCATAGACTTGAGTTAATTGATGCACGAAATTGTATTTTTCAAAAATACAATTATTATTATGCATGTAGAGAAACGTATGTACTTAGTTTAGGCATGAATTTTCAGCAATTACAATATTTTACAGTCGTAATAGGGTAGAAGCAGAGTCACTCTACAACTAAAGTGTAACTTTGTCAATACCTAATTGCATGTCGAAAATTGAATGGCAACAAGTAACGATCAATCTACGGAAGAAATTGTCAGTTCAAACAATCTAAGCAATCCTTTCCAAATCTTCAAAATCCCTGTGATTTGATTTACACTGCAAGTAAGTAAACGTTTTTTTTATCCCAATCTCTAGCCGCACGACTTTAAAAGTGAATAATAAAAAGAGAGTTAAGGGATGGGAAACGGGAGTACAAGTATAGTACATTTACATATTATATATGAGTGAGCTGGTTTTTGTTTGCAGAAAATTTCATAAACTAGATACACCTGTGTTACCTGCTCCTGTCTACAATTTCTTCCTGCCCACTACAACTACTCACTACCATTATCAAATGTACACCTTCTGCTTGTTCATAATAATATAATATCTACCCATCTTTTCTTTACGATGTGTGCAACTCCCCATACATATTATGTGCCTACCCATAAAATTATTATTATTTTTTTCTCTTCATGAACTTAAATTACAAACTTGTATATTATTCTTCCTGACTTGGCTCGTTCATACCCTTCCCCATACAACCTAATAACCCATTATTTTCGAGTTTCGAAAAATGCATGTTGCATTGCATCTCTGCGTGACTATGCATACATTAAAAATATGCTTAGAAAAAAAAATATTGCAATCATGTAGTCGTGTAGTAGTTCCTTCTACTATTACGGAGTATGATGATAAGCAAAAAGTTTAAAAAAATCAAGAGGACGTTCTCTCTCGTTACATTGTCGTCCTCAAGTAGAGAATCGTCTGCCTATTACATCTCTTTTATTGAAAAATATCACACGAGAAAAAGCTTTATTGGCGGTCCATTTCCATTTATTATACAGATTCTCATAATAAAGATTATGCACTACGTGAAAAAACTCACACTACAAACTGCAATAATACATGAAACATCTATATACCTTTGTAAAACTCTAGTTGTATGTACATGTAATGTAGAAATACGACCGAGTATTACCTGTGTTTTCAACGTGCAACATCATATAGTGCCATCAACCACGTACTTGGGCAAAATACTATAAGGGTCAGATTACTTTCTAGAAACGAAGATACATACGTAAAACAGCGTACTACATAAAACATCTATTTTACTCTGTGTTAAAATATATGAGTCATCACAGCGTTCACAACCGTGTCATTATTGTATCGTGACGGTGGTATAAGATGAATATTATTTTGTTGGAAACATTTGGTGTAAAAAAAGGATAAGTGGATGAGACAGCACGGGTTGGTAATCATAATGATTGAGTTTAAAAGGAGTGACGCTCACGCACATGAATATTTCAAATATAAATTTAACCCCAAGTCAAAGAAACCCCAATTTGTTCAAAATCGCATATACACAAAAGTATTCAAGCATCTTTGTCGTTTATGTTACTGCTCATGATAAACTTTGTTTCATCCTTTCATTTTAATAGATTTTTAAATGTTGACGATACGGTTTGAATGAGATCCTTTTTGCAATTTTATTTTGTCAGCACAACACCTACATCGGGCTAAGAAACGATGAAGTAGGGTAGACTTAATTTACAATGCAATTTGTGTACAGAAAACTTTCAAGGATTTTTTTCTAAAATGTACCATCATGAACTAATTGGTTAGATTTTTTAAAGTCGACATTACCACGATTGATGGAGTCCCATGACTCTTGTATACACACTGCAAAGGTTGTGCATAATAGCATAATCAACATTTTTGAAAAGGTTTCAAATTCAAGTCACAATCAAAATCAAATATCAAAACATTCAAAAAGCAAGCAAACACACGCAAATATGAAGACGGATGAGGATAAACAAATACTCACGAGAAAATCATAAGGAAACGAAGACCATTCACAATGAATAAGATCACTGCTGCTGGCACTGACATTAATAAATAGAAATAAAATACCTATCTATGTATATTTGCGAAGGGGTTTTTACCACAGGGTCTTAATGACTTTGCCAATTCACGCACAGTAGACACTCACACTTTGCACTTCCGTAATAAAGTTTTTCAACGCCCGACACACAGTGCACAGCAAAGAAATCCAATTCCCAAAATGATAGTGTGTGTATATATAAATATTTGGCCAAATCACAACAATTTTAGTAAGCTGATGTGATAGCGTTCAATGGTGGTATTTGCATTGCATGTATGTAGGTATTCACTTGCTGTTCAAAGTTTTTTAAAATCAAAATTGTTTGTGCGTTAGCCACAAGCGTGAAAAAAAGTTTCAACGTAATAAGTTGAATATCATAATCGTTAAATTGTTTTGGGAAAAATAGAAAATCATAATAATTGTGCTGGTTAGGTTTCTGAAATTGATTAACGTTTAAAAAGCAACTGAATTTTGAGGTTTATTATTATATCTTTTCAGACATAAAAATGCTGTGAAAATAACGTGTTTATGTTAGACCGCAAATGCTACTGCTATGATGAAAATATAAAATTATAAAATATCCATTATAGGGCAGACAATAGGACAAAACATAAAACATATTGTGTACTGCAAATATTATATTTTAATTTTATGACTGATTATCTTTATCACCTCTGAACATGAAATAGTAATGTAAATGATATATCATTCCCCATTACTGCCCAACTGTGGAAAATTAGCCTGTAATTTGTTAAACTGTACTAAATTCTTTTGGGCATGAAAGTCACGAAACATAACATTGTAAAAATTAACCCTAGGCTCATCCACTTTAAGTTGATCATTGGTTCATGTAATTAATTTCATCATGAAATGATTCTTGCTAAAACATAATTTACGACGACTCATACTAACTTTTGTCTACAAATATTTTCCTTAGAACACAACTGATCAGTTTGGAAGTACGCTTAACCTTGATAGTAAGGTGTGAACGCAATAAAATTTTGTCACTCATCTGTATCCTGTCCTTTATAAATATTCAACACGCGGAAAAACTTACAGTAAATTTTAATGGTCAATGCAATGATGGTAAATGCAAATAATGGTTGGGATTTTAGAGTGAGAACAAAATCCGTAGATTCCGGTTTTTTAAATATCCCGACACTTACTTTACTTTTTAAATAGAAAAAGTTTCTACACGGGTTCAACGAGTGAATGGTTAATTTATTTCAATTCCAACGTTTCGATT
>JAHZMZ010004431.1:0-10942 GCA_027743805.1 Lepidocyrtoides sp. E14 | reverse complement strand
AGTGGTCCTAATGCCATTTCTGCTATGATACTTCCATGTGCATAAATTTCGCCGGCAAAACCAAGAACAAGTATTGCGGACATATAGGTAGCCAACAGACTCTACAGTGTAAATAATTGAAAAAAGTGTGCCCCAATGGTTAATATACTTTGTAAAATGAACAAGTATACATATCTTCATAAAAACATATTTTTAAAATAGAATAAAATATCGTCATAAAATTTCCACAGATTAATTGCTTTCATTGATTTCAATGTTGCACAGAAAATTAAAAGAGCATGCAGAGATATGCAACGTACCAGACTGGTGGGTATGATTGGCATTGATCTGCCACCTGTAAGAATAAATTTAAAAAAAATAAACTTGTCAAAGTAAATACACAGAACGTATCCAATACATTAAATTATTAATGACATCGCTTGTCATATTATGTGGAAAACAAGTCAAAAAGAAGACAGCGCATCCACGTGTTATCCGTTCTATCAGATAAATTGATGATTTATCTGGGCCGAATCTGCATACGC
This sequence comes from Lepidocyrtoides sp. E14, assembly GCA_027743805.1. NCBI lineage: Eukaryota > Metazoa > Arthropoda > Collembola > Entomobryomorpha > Entomobryidae > Lepidocyrtoides > Lepidocyrtoides sp. E14. Next base: position 10,418 of record JAHZMZ010004431.1, on the reverse strand, counting down.
ATTACACATTTTTTCTCGAATTCCCAAAAAAAAGATCAACTTGACATCTTACATACACTTGTAAGTAGATCAAAGATAAATACAAAAACTGTCTTCTTTCGACATGTTAAAGAATATGGGACATGCGATTACACACACATAGGTAATTTGTATTTCAAACGGTGCAAAAATCTAGCTACGCTTTTATTTATTTATTTATAACCCTACCAACAAGTAAATCAGCATTTGTCTTCTGTTTTTTGACGAATGCATAATAGACACCAATCAAGATTGAAATGGCAATGGTGCCCAAAAAAACAATATAATCCATCACAGTAAACTGACCAGCCATGATTGTATCCTGCACTTTACGCGAACTTTGCACAAAAAAATGAACAACCAAATTTTTTGAAAAACCGACACCACAAATATTTCAATCTGTCGCTGTTCCTCTAAAGATTCACTCTGTCAGTGATTTTTCTTGAATTAGCTAACATTTACTTCACTTCATAAACTTCACTAAACAAAACCACATTTTTTAACAAAATATATTTTCACATTTGAAACACGGTAAGTAAAACCATGTAGTTGCAATTTTATACTGTCATATCAAAGTTTGATGCATGCATAATTTTTTTAACAAATCCACAAATCGGCAGGATTTTATACACGATAAAGTGCTACTCCAACTTTTCAAATTCGCTATTTAGAGCCGGTTTCACCTAAAAGCCATGCTTCTCCGTAGTATTATGTAGTGATACAATAATGATTGTAACCAATTTAAATGCTACAGTAACAAAATTGTATCATGAGTGTAACTTCAATGATATCACTTCCAATACCAGATCTCCATACAATGATAAAAGCCTACGAAAGCGCTACGAATGTTGCGATGTACAGCACAAAGGAGTTTACCTGTTTGCAGTCTCAAACAACACTGCAGAATGAAAGCAATTTGTGACAGGTAGGTTGCTGCATGTCTCTTAACCTCGCTCGGTACACCATACACTGTCAGAAAAAAGTAATACTCTGCCTGCACACCTAAAAAGTTACCATTCAATTGCCGTATTTCTTTACTGCTGAAAGGGTTCCTCTCATCTCAGCATGAAGTTTTGAGATATTAGCGTGCTTGAGACAAAAAAAAATGTTTCTTTCCTCTCACTCTCACTGAAGTTAGCCAAATAGTTACAAATGCCTATCAACCTCATCATAATCACAGACACCGCACCATAATAATACAGGTAGATTGTTCAGGGATTGGACCGACCATTTTTAAATGGATTCATTGTAATAATAATGAGCATAAATTTCATACACGCTTGTAGGTAGGTATAGTGTAATAATATTTGGCAGGCATGGGCACAAAGATGAAACAACGCAAATTATACCAGAGTATCTAGTTTCAAATACAATATAGTCAAGGTACACATTTTTCATGCCGAATTATCGTTAACAATGTATGATGCACGCACAAAAAGTCTCGCTGCCAGTATATTTAGCTTCAGGCAAAATGCAATGAAATTTTGGGCATGCATGCAGTGCTTTTCATCCACAGAATAACAATAATAACAAAAAAGTTCAAAGTTGCAGTAAACAATTGATTTTTTACCTGTGCTTCAGTCAATGAGCTGTTTCATTGTTATTGGAAAAAAGATAAAAAGTTACAGCATGCGGACGATAAAAATAATACAAATAATATGTTGATCAGATTGATTTGCAGTGTGTAGCAAATAGTAGTCGTAGTACTTCAGGTATCGCTTATATTGTTGCTCTCTGGCACAAAGTTATGTCATATAATATTTAAATGGAATAATATTCATAAATGGCAAACATGAAACAGCATCTGCACATAATATTTTTTTAAACTGAAATACTAATAATGTTCACTTTTGTTAAAAAGTAAACTACCCTCTTCAGCCTTTCAGCGTATCATTTCCTGTAGAAGTTTCCCATTTCTCAGTTGGCTTAGCTTTTTTGCAGGGAAATTGAAATGAACCAAGTTTCTTTCCTTCTATGAATGGTTTAAAAATATTATCAGTCTTTGGCAACGAATATATTATGCGTATTTAAGCATCACTTTTCTGCAAGTCGCGCACCATGCATATTATCGTAACGTTGGTTGCAGTTGCAGGGCATTTTTGACAATGCAGCAAGACGCAAATGTGAGCAAATCAAACGGTTTCAATAGCAAAGCTAAGGAAAGGCTTTGACAGATATGTGCAGACAAACACAAAAACAGGAATACCTGGTCTTAACCTCTGCTGCATTGGGGAAAAAGCATACAGAAAAAGCTTTTTCGCTCGTTGTCAATGTTACAGTTGCAGTGCTAGTAAAAATAATTTAGCTGTTTGTAGATGCCATTATTTAAAAAGTTGAGATGTGCATGCTATGTTTAAACTGATTCACTACACAATAACGGCATTTTTATGATCTTACTAGAGACCGAGATACATATTAGTAATAGCGCATTTTTGGCAACCGACGTGGTTGCTAAATGGAACATTATTTACTAGGGGAAAATCTTTAAAAATTTGGCTATATTATGGTCTTCAAAGCAATTGATGATAATTACATGGTTGCAACGAAACGCCCGTCTATTTGACAATGAAAAGCTTTGGTTCTTTGGCTCACATTTGACATGAGGGTACCTTGGGTCAAAGACTTCAGATTCATTTATTTCGTCCTCCTCTTCTTAGATCAATTCATTAGATGCAAGGTCAATTATTCAATTAAAATAATAACACCGTATAGTATGCTACTATCTTTTTGAAAGCAAGTGATGGGACTGTTCAAACTTTGTAGAAAATTGATATGTATGCAGATATTTTATAGACATTTAGCCATTCAGCTACGTATAAATATATTGCTGCCTAATGCCAATGCCTATCAGGCGGCTTACTCAATAATGTAAATATTGTCATTAGTAATAACTTATTACACATACGTTTTCAATAATATCAATGAAAGTTTCAAACATTGCTGTTTAGGAATTCGTTTTTTTAATCAAAATTATTATATTTCATTTTAGAATTGATCATAAGCTGTATATCATAATTATAACTATAACAAAACTACGTGACAATAGACGAAAGATATGTTGCGTTGTGTAACATATAGTTGTAAAAACATTATCAAAAGAGGCAGATTGATGGTTCATGTTGTTCAGTCAGAGACAATTAAAAAGAATATCGTTATTTGATTAAAAAGATGCATTAAACGCTCCGTATTATACTGCTAATGGTCAGTTATTCGACGTATAAATTCAACAATCTTACGGTACACAAACGATCCCCTTAAATCAAAAAACAAAATATTGAAAAACCGTATTAGTTAAAATGACAAGATTAAAGAAGAGTTCAAGAACAGTTAAAATGCAAAATAAATGTATTCGTTACCTGCAGTGGGGTTTGCAAGTGTTGAGATGATTCAATTTCACAGGATAAAAATCTCCAATTTCTGGGTCTAGATAGTGTATCAGCACATGTTTGTTGAGGCAATGTCAATGGCTTTTTGAAAATAGACACAACTATTAGGGAAAAAATACTTACCTGCACTTGAAAATGGTACCATTTTGAAAGCAACTTTAAATACACTTTTCGTTTCAAGCATCTCTCCAAAGCTCAGCACCTTAAATTTATAAGCCCTCCATAATCGCTTAAATCTTTCGTGCAAAAGACTTAAGCTACTGTCACCTAGAAAGCAAATCATTAGTTGCCGTTAAAAATGAGCACTGTCGTACATAAATTATAGTAACTATTTAAAATGATTTTTTTCGTACTATTTGTCAATTCCAAAGCTTCTTCTGTTGGCATGAATATATATCTTCTTGGAGTGTTGGCCAACGCTATGTAGGAACCCGAATGGGGAACACTGCAAAACACGACTCCTTTTGTATTCTGGCAGATGTTTTGAAATTCTTTTCCCGACACGGCAGCTAATATATTTCAATACCATGTGTTTCAAAACCGAAAGACATGAAACATACATATATGCTCGCATGCAATTCAAGCAGTTTGCAATCATTACATACGTATGGATCTAACCTTGACACAATAGACTCTTTGCCAACAAACCACCCATTGAATGTGTCACCCAAATGATTGGCCGTTTCCCTACTCCAGCAGTATGTAGTTTCTCAAGTAGTTCAGCTGCACGATCTTTCAAACTTCGTCTGGAAATTTGAAAAAACCATACAACATGTTTTGTAAATATAACATCCAGACTTACTTGTTATAACTTCTACTCTAGCAAGCAAGTAATTTGCCTTGAAACTGTAAAATATAGTTACTTTGTAGTTTCCACTGGACAGAAGCCGGACCAATGAGTCACAAAACTGTCAAAATCAACAGCTAAAATACGGGCATTAGGACAGTCTTCGGGAAGCCAATCTCGAGGCCAACATTGAGTTGGCTCAGAGTCAACGTGCTCTTCTTCTAGATCAACCTCAATGTCAGAAGTCAGCCACGTGCCATCCGGTTGTTCTGTCCGAGATTTATACCGCTTCGCCTCATCTATAGCAATTCGTTGCGGAGAATTTATCAAAATACACCACACCTAACTACTATAAAAAATATAATTTTGACATACCTGGATGTTCGATCGGTGTTCTAAAGATAAACCTGGATGCGATTATGGACTTTTCCCCAGCCCATCTCTCTCCTTCTTTAGTAGTATTTGGTGGAGATGTTGACTGCTGATCCTCCAATGCTTTAAATTACAAAAATGACAATGAATTATAATTTTCATTATTACCATCTTAATACTAGACGTCTTAACAGCTTACTCGCTTGTTTATCTTGCTGCCTCCATGTACGAAAAGCTCCGCCTAGGATACCATGTATAAACACAATGTCATATTCTAAAACAGACTCATCTAGTCGAAAATCTGGATATAGTTGATATATTCCCGATGGGAGCATATGCTTAGACGACTCTCTATCCAGGTTATGAAGAGCTCTTTTAGCTGGTAGTATCAGCTTTATGTCGTTGTCTAATGCACTTTCTACCAATATCCGCAGACACCCTGAAAGCAAGAAAATATTTTATACATAAACTTTGTTTTCATTAGCAACATTTATTTAAGTATAGACAGTACCAGTATTCCGTATATCTTCTGCATAAGAGGGGTCGCAAGAAATGTTTGCCAAAACTTTTGTCAGCAATGACATAATTTCTTTGTTTGCTCTGTATCTCTCAGCTATGACAACTAATAGTTCTAAAAGCTCCTCCTTTGGAAGATCTATAATAATGACAGGAAATGCAATAATTATTTATGAAATGTCATGGAGCTACCTAAGGTAATAATTACTCATGTTACAAATACAGAATGGATTACTACATTTTATTTGGGATGGATCACGTGTGTGACTTATTGTTGCTTGAAGACACACTTTCAAGAAGCGTATTTCACTAATCTCTGGAGGAGGAGTAGACTGTAACAGTGGTGCTTCGTCAAAACCAGTATATAAATCCTTGAAAAATGCATAAAAATTTCATGCTTGAATTTCATAGTACACAGATGCTTTATTAAAAGCCAAAATTGTTTTATGGATTTAATACAAATTTATGCTGCTGTTCTTCCTCTTCAGTTGGTAAGTATAATTTCAATGCTGATTTAAATATATAGTTTAGATTATAATGTATATTTTCCTCCGGCAATGCGTCAAGAATGGCTCGAAACAGTTTGCCAAAATATGTCTGTAACCCAGAATAAAAAGCATTAATGCTATTAAATAGGCATGATTGGGGTGAAGACATTAGAAATAATATACTTTTCAAATTAGAGCTCACTTTAAAACCTTCATTTGGTCCTGCACATACTGGAGGAGGGAAGAAAAGTCGTGGGTCAGCACCACTGTATGCCAGTGCAGTGGCAGTAGAAAGATCAAGTGTCAAAGCAAAATACAGACAGTCAGAATCTGTGATAAGAAGTGTAATGCAACAAAATTTTAATTAAATATTAAGGTAGATTAGAAAAGTGTAGGATGGTACATATCAGTATCACACAGTATTTTGCTACAATAATTCTACAAGCATTTTTACCCTTTAAATTTTCTATGCTCGAAAGCTTAGCTATAGCATTCTCTCTTTCGAAACCTCCACGATTAATTTCTTGATATAATTTCCAAGCTGCAGGAGTGGTTACCAATTTACTCGGCAGCCATAGGAAGCAGTGTTTCTTAATAAAAAACTCAGCATCACCTGTACGAAAAGTAATAAAGTCGTTATTAAATATGCAACCATTTTATTACAGCACTCTAGCAATTATCTGCTTTGACAACTGCAAAAGTTATTATATCATGCAATGCATTTTCACAAAACTTTGTTTCATATTACCAGGATCAAAAGGATACAGATATTTTTTCCTATTTCTTGAATCTGAATACCCAAGAATATTCTCAAAAGTATTCCTTAGCTGCCAATAACTCCACAGCAAAATAGACCTGCAAGCATTTATACAACAAGATTGTTTGAAATTATCTTTGAAAACCTTGTTAAGAGTTCTGGAGTGTTTACAACAACTTTAAGCTGAAAATAGGTATATCATCATTTCCACTTACCCTCCACAAGTGCAGGTAAACAAGCTTAATAGAAGGAGATTCCGTATCACATGAAGACCTTCATCTTTTGAAGAACTTTTAGAATCTGTGAAATAGACGATTACAATAAATAATCAATCAAAAATGTTGAAGTCGAAGGGTTATCTTTTATCCATTTGTTTATCTTCTTATTCCGTGATTTTATACGGTAAAAAAGTCATTCACCCAATACTTTCACGAATCACGACTTGGGAGAGAAAACACTGAAAACATAACCTCGTTGCAAGCAAGCCTTGTGTACTGTGAATGAAATGTAAACCAAAATTCACTTCACAACAAGTTTCCATTGCAACATCCCGCATAATATTTTAGCGTCATACTGTGCTAACCTTTTTTTCTATTCATAAATTTGAAAAACTTTCAGAGTGTAAAGAAAGGTACATCATGCATTTGTAACGAATTTACCAACAAGACATGTAACTAGAAGGACAGATATGAAAAAAAAATTAAAGTCAACCGTCTATATTGAGCTTCTTTGTCTCGGCTACTCGTATCATACGTACTATTAGACTACGACATGAATGCTTTTACGGTGACAGTGTTTATTATTTGATTTTTTATATTATTTTCAATGCTTTAAAAATCGTTTACCAGATCTATATCGTCAAAGAGTGTGTGGTGCAATGATGCAATTTTGAATTATGTACAATGTATGTATATGTTAAACTTTTATATTATTTCCTTGTCTTTAGAGTTTGACTTTTGACCCCCTTTAGTCCCAAATTTTTTGTTCCTTTCAAAGAACAATATTTACATACGTGTAAGAGCATACAAAGGTAGGTGCAACTACAGCTAATGGAATATAACGACATAATGCGCTTTAAAAGACATAAAAGCAAAAATCGCTACTCCAGACTTCAGTAGTCTTCTGAAAAGTTTGTTGTGGCGACCCAAGTTGAGCAGCATGGACAAAACGATTGATATGTATATTTGTCACGTCTTTTTGGCAGTTGCATGCCTTGCACTGGTTCAGATTTATAAAAAATGGGGCACGAGAAGACATAAGAAAAAACAAGCTAATTATCCTCCAGGACCATGGAATTTGCCAATAGTGGGCTACATGCCATTTCTAGTGATTAATCCTTATCAACGCCTGGAGAGATTAGGAAAAGTCTACGGAAGTATTTTCACAATATTTCTTGGAAAGTATAGGTAAATTTACAGCAAAATAATAATACCAATTCAAGGTTTGCAATAAGTATCCAGGTGAAGTGTAAAGAAACAAGCAACTAGTAAAGCTTAATTTTTAATCCAACACATAAAACAGAGTGATGGTGCTGAATGACTACGATGTAATACGGGAAGCTTACAAGGAGGATGTATTTGCCGGAAGACCTAATTTGAAAATGCTTGAAGTTAGGAACGGAGGTGTAAGGAAAGGTAGATAATACAATCCTTTAATCATTCAATTCAATTATTTTCAATTCAGGTTTTATGGAAATGTAGTTTTATGAATTAACAAGTTTCGGAAATCATTATGAACTGAGCTCTTTACTCAAACGTTTAAGGTCTAGTATGCAGTGAAGGGAAAATTTGGACTGATCAGCGAAAATTTACACTACGTCATCTTAAAGACTTGGGATTTGGCAAGCATCATATGGAAGTACTGATCAGAGATGAACTCAGTGAACTGGTCAGAGGAATAAGGTTAGATTGTCGTATTTCCATGGAGAAATGCGTTCTCAGAAACCGTCTTTGGTCATAGCTATACAATATAGTACATAGATTATTGGACAAACTAATAGAAAGGAAAATGGATGCCCTACTAACTTGCTCACACGGCTGCAGCTAGCAGTTTTAAACTCACTATGGAAAATTACTTGTGGAGAACGCTACAAGCATGATGATCACAGATTGCTGGACATACTGAAAAAGACTGGCGCGTATGTGACACATTTCTTTCCCTTTTTTCCAACTAATGCGCAAACTAGAAAGTTTATTTCTTTATAAATCAAATTGTTATTGTGATATTTGGCCGTTGAAACTACAGTGACTTAGCGGACACACAATACACTGGCCCCCTTCTCTTTTTACCTTGGCTGGTTCAAGTTGCCCCAAAAATGACAAGGTGGAACTCATTCGTTAATTCTATAACAACAGTTCATCAGTTTCTGAGATGCATCATTGAATCACACAAAGAAACATTTGCAAAAGAAAAAATGCGAGATTTTATCGACTACTACTTAGCGGAAATTGCCAAGACAACAAATAAACATTCAAGTTTCTATTCTTCCACAGGAGGTATGTTCTAACACCTTACACAGCTTTATTTCTTGACTGGTTACATCAACTTTTTTCTCTTTTCTTATTCACTGAGATTTACGTCACTATCGGCTTGAAAATATTCCTTAGAGCACTCACTGCTGGTGACCTTATTAGTTCTAGGACAAATTCCTCCTGCGTTGGAGGACCGTAAAAGGTAATTGCAGCTACAGATTGAGCACATGTGCATGCAAACCATAAATCGCTCTTAGTGTATACTACCGTGATTTCCAGTGTCTGATTGGTACTTTATGTGTCTATTGTCGTTTTTTAAATAAAATCATACATCAGAACAGTACAAAACAAACATAAATTTAAGTATTTATGATGATGATACATAGCTTAAAATCTAAAGAGATTGAATATATAGAATGCCATATACGGAGGCAACCATAAAAGAAGTTTTACGCAAATCGTCATTGGTTCCACTCGGATTGTTTCATAGCACCACTGAACACACAAGTACGTGCAATGGCCATGTACAAGTTCTACAAAATATTTAGTTTAATGAAGTTTACTAATGAAACGTTTGATTACTGTAGAGTTTTTTGGGTATGACGTGCCTAAGGATACTGTTGTAATATCTAACCTTTATAACTGCCATAACAATCGGCATTATTGGACCGACCCGGAGAATTTCCGTCCAGAACGCTTTCTCACAAACGACCAAACTCATGTAAAATATGATGCTTTTATGCCGTTCTGCACAGGTATCGAATCATACTATTATTATAACTTATTTTTTGACAGCAAAGACTATTGCTAAACTCGGCTGGAAACGTTGACAATCACCACGTTTTAGTTAAAATTAAAACTAAACTAAATAGGAAAAAGAGTGTGTCCAGGGGAATCACTTGCTCGTGACGAACTGTTTATGTTTTTCGTTGGGTTACTGCAACATTTCACATTTTCTATGGATCCAACCAAATCACAGCCTTCAGAATCTCCCAAAATTGGAATTGTACTAAGCCCTCAACCTTACAGTGTGATTGCTACTAAAAGAGCTTGATTTAACGCATAGGGACGATAATAATTTGTGTACAAAACTACACTTAACAAGTTTCATTTGTATATAATATTCCGGTTTGTTGATAACATGCTAATAAAAGATATATGAACAAAAATGCTTACCACTGCTATAGGACCTTAAAAACATTGTATGAAATCGACCTAGGCCAATGGAAAGATCTGAGATTTGTTGTAACTGCCCAAAACTCCCTCCCAGCAATCCCAACACTGATTTTTCCCAATTTATCACTCCATCACGAAAAACCTCTCCATTTCCCCTGCCCACCAAACCTTGGTTGATGAACCGGCTCTTCCCTGAAGAGAAAGTAGCAACTGGTGTTGTCGGAAATCGATGATATCGTGATACAAATGTCGACGTTATCTTCAACGGTGTGGTATTCATTTCTTCTTCACTGGCCAAAGAAACCGCATAAACTTTGACATCACCACCATTAATCTCAGCCTTAATAAAACTAACTTTAATACCAAACAGTAGTAGTTTCATTCACCAAAACTGACGACAGGCTAAACTGCACTGCCCACTTTACTGTTTAGCTTACAATAACCTTT
>JAHZMZ010004430.1:0-11179 GCA_027743805.1 Lepidocyrtoides sp. E14 | reverse complement strand
AAGCATACAGCTACAAAAGTGCCTATTGTAACATTTAAGCTGCATGAAATAAAAGAGATAAAAAAGTAGATGGATTTGCATTGTTAAATTGTGTGTGTGTGTATGTGTATTAGCCGTGCTTTATTAGTAGCAAGCAAAAAAAAGAAGACAAGAGGAAGCGCGGTTTAGTCCATCCATCCAGCTGCATAATAGATGAGAAGTGAGCAGAACGGGTGAGAAAGCGGAGAAAGCGTGCTAGAGGAGAAAGTCGAGTTTGCATAGGTGCCCCATGCATGTTTTTCTTTCATGTAATAATTATTATCACGAGGAAATAATTAATGGTCTAATTGGGAGAAAGGACAAGAGCAGCAGTGGAAAAGAGAGAAAAGATTTTTCAAGTTTGCTCTATAGTTCTCTTGTAACTTTGTTAGTGGTCACAGAGGAGTAATGTAGAAAGGTATAATGATGAATTATGGATTGTTGTAGGATGATGGTGATGGTGGTGTACAATATGCATGATAATAATTATTCATGGTGTTTAGGATGATGAAGATGATATAACGGATGTGAATGTAATAAGTTATTTAGGTTGAGGAGGAGAAAGATACAGACTTTAAATAAGTTATTAAGGAACAAAGAAGAGTTAATAATCTGTGAAAGTAGAAGTAAGTATATCAAAGTGAAAAGAAACGAGATTTGTGAAAGGAGAGATAACAGAGTGGAAGCGTTACGGAGACAAGAAATTTTAAAAATTTGTAGAAGAGGAGGACAGCATCAAAATGATGAGCAATCCAGATGACCCCTTCGCAGGAAGGGGGGCTGTCAAGGTGGTCGCGATATGTGACGTCGTAAGATTTTAATTGTTTCTTTCAACGGTACGGCACTTCGGGTTCTCAATATCAGTTTACGGGTATGTTTGCTTGTCGATGTACAATTTAGATACTAGCGGCGATGCTTCTCTGCTTTTACGGTGTAAAATGGATCACACATGAGGAGCCTTTGGCTGATGTGGTGTTCAAAGGTCCCATCACCGTTGAGTCAGGTTAGCTGATTAAAACATTGGTTAAACTTAAATTCAAAAAGGTGCTAACATGTCACTTTAATTGTTCCGTTTTCCTCCAGTCATTAGACATCAGGCAATCTTGATTTGGATTTCGGTCATTATTGTTCATTCGATGCAGCTCGTAATGGCTTTAGTTCTGCTCAGTGGAGTTTACGACGTAAATATTTTTTTAATTCTAGAGAGAAATAAAAGTAAATACTAATTCTTAGATTGTCAGCAAAAGTTACTATTTTAATTTATGTTGATCAAATATTTTCAGGAGGATGCAGAGGATGCTCTCGGCAAGTGCCAAATGTGGTGGTGTACTGCACTCACGCTTTTCATGGTTCTCGCTTTAGAAGCGTGCGTGACTACCTACCTCCTTCTTAATCACTCCGGCATGCAACCCATCTCAATGGCCATATTCTTTCTCAAACTAATTTTCCGTCTGATTGGTGTGACAAACGTGCGCAAATTTATGAAAAATCTGAAAAAGGCTCCACCTTCATCAGTTCATCAAAAGGTTTATATCAGATCAAAAACAATTGGTCCTCCGCCTTCAAACTACATTCGCTACTAAAGAAAAAAACCTGTAGAATACTAATCGTCCATTTAACAAAACAGAAAGACGAAAGTATTCATCGAAGACAAAAAAAAATCAAAAATTTACATAAATTGCTTTTTTGTCAGGCAATTCTACTTTTTCCACTCTTCAGCCCTCTATCTCTTTAGAAAAAAAAGATGCATCAATAATACCTCCTGTATTGCCAAAAATGATATCGCTTTTCCTCCATCTAATTCAATGTGAATATTTTCCCAAAAGAGATCACACGAAAATCTCCAACAAAAAAATGCCTACAAAATTGATCAAGTCAAAATGATAAAAAAACCTTCCAATGGATTTAATACTCTCACTACTCCAACACGAACAAAAGAATGAAAATCTTACGCATGCATACATTGATTCATTACATCACATTCCCATACATTTTTTATTCAAAACATCGCATCTAGCGAGAATACTTTAAAAGCTTTTCATTCTGTTAAATGGAAAACAAGATAGGACTGTCATTTGAATTAAAAACAGCTTCAAAGCAGGGAAAATCCTGGCATTTGGGAAAACTATATAAAAGACACATGTCGTTTCGTTCTTCTTTCTCGCTCCTCCAAAAAAAAAATCTTAATGAAAAATTTATCGTAAAACTTCATCCTGTCTCTGGTTGCGGTTTCGTCGTTTCCTCCTTTCCGTCGCCGTCGTTTGAGAAGAGCAGGTGGTGTATGGTATTATGATATAGCTAAGTATTCAATATGCATATACGTACATGCATACCTACTTTTTGGTATAAATTTCAAAATGAAATTAAAACGTAATCTTCACAAAGGTAGTTTTAGACGGTAAAACTGAAAAGGCTCATTTCGAACCGATTTTCTTCATCTTCTCTTTCTCGCTATAAACTCTATAAATTCATATAACTGCATACCTAAATGTTGTAATAATATTCAAACCTTTCCTGTAGTTTAATGCCCCTCTGTAATATAGAAAGCCCTTATAGTGCTTAGAACTAAAAAAAAGTAAAGAAAGTAGAGAGAGAGGACAGATTGTTAAAAAGGACAGATGCAATATAACTTTAAGCTTCAGCCACTCAACTAACCATAAGTGGCAGAAAGGTGGCATGTTGTGCCCGATACACGATTTTGTCTAGTGAATCAATCATGAAGATCCTTTTCTGATTCACAAACTTTGATAGAGTATGGAGTCAGAGTCTATTCTACGGACTACCTTTAAACGGACGCTCCTCCAGTTTCGTACGCTGAGTTTTTACATACCTGCGTTATAGAGAACTCAATGAGATGATGACATTTTGTGTTGTGGCGTGGTGTCCTCTCATCGGAGAACTTATCATTGATGCATGCAACAGCAAAAATTGCTTGCTAGCTATATTTGTAATGTATGCCTGAATATAGTATGTATATGTAAATAGTAATAAATAAACAGTCTATCGTTTCTGATGATATGCAATGCAAGGTACTAATAATAGGATTTTGTCTACTCAATAAACATATTATTATTCTATTTGTTATATATTATGTATGTTTACACGAAGTACAAGAGAATATACGTGAAAAAAAAAACAAATTTGTATACGGAGACATAAACGGAAAGATATACAAGAAAAGCAAATGGAATGTTCACGGGGAGGGCAAGTGGAGAAGAGAAAATAAAGAGATGGAAAAAGAAAAGATAAATTGGAAGTGAAGGCATATCAGCGGAAAAAAGTTTGTCTGTGAGACTGCAAAAAAAAACGTCTGTGTAAACGCAGGCAGACAAACAGGAGAAAAGCTTTGTAACTATTAAAACGAATCTATCTATCTTTCTATAATAAGCATGCAGTGTGTACGTACTGTTTGTTGTACAAGTTGTCCTTTTTTTGTACAAAAACATCATCATCAGCAGCATCATCATCATCATCAGTATCACAGTAATTGAGTCAATCAACTTATACACAGCAAAAGTAAATAGGGAACGTAGTATAAAGCCAAGATGGGGGAAAGGAATATAAAAAGGAGAGAAAAAAAAACAAACAAAGACATAATCTGAGTAAAGCTCTTTTGATATATGAAAGTAATATTATAAAATCTCAACTGAAAATAAACTAAAGAATATGCATAAAAAGTATATGCTTAATATATAATCAACTGTTCTCTTTTTGCGGACACCAAATATGTATACAAATATATGAACATTATAGGTCTTTTGCATGTATAAAACTTATTATTTACGTTTAGTCGAGATAATTTGCTTGAAAGTTTGTTTTCAACTGGAGAAAGTTGAATATTCCCAAAGCGGTCCTCCAGAAAAAAAAATAAAAATCACGAAGAAAGTTTGATTTTGTGTATTAATTAAATTAGAAACACTGCTGCGCTCTCACTACAGAGAACAAAGTATTGAAATGGAAGTAAAAAGAAGATAATTAGAATGCAATTATTATCACGATGATGACGGGTGCGGGTGGCGAATTTTAAAACTTCATTTTGCTTTCTGACAAGGATCTCTTTCAAATTGCATTATACTATCAAAGTTAGCAAGAAGTTGGTAAAAGTAGGAAAGTAGAAGACCTACATTGTTTACTAAATAATAAAATTGTCAATATACATTCTACACACGAATACATATTATGTATGTGTTAGCATGTAGGTAGATAGTAGACATTTACAAACAGTGTATGATATATTTTTATGCAACTTTGCAAATAAAAAGTAGGGAAACGAGCAGCCATAAAAATTAATTGAGAAAATTAATGTGTCGCGACAGTATTAATCTTTACATTTTTTCCTGAGCGTGTAGTTTATAGAGAAATAATAATGTTGAAAAGTAAGCACTGTACACACACTGTATGTACTTGATGTAGATTTTAGATTGTGACAAAAGGAAAAAAAAAAATAATTGTGTAACGTAATATGAAAAAAAGACGTAAATATTTTAGTAGCAAGTATAGCAGAGAGATAAACACGTACATACGTTTTCCGTCCTTTTTTCATTGAGAAATAAATTTTTTCATTGCATGATGCTGCATGCCAAGAACTTTGATGATGAAAGATGAAAAATGTAACTTTCATGTTCATTTTTTAGTCGAGTCAGCAGCGTCAAAAGTGTAGGATGTTGTCTCTCTCTAGGAGTCTAGTAATGTTTTTATGGTTCCTGGCTTTTACTGCTTTTTACAGCTTAAAAACGTAATTATTAGTTGGTTTATTACTAGTGAATAAAATCCATTGAGCTTTTGCGACAGTTAGTTGAAATGCTCCGTGCAAAATAGTATGTAGCAAATGTTTTGGCACTGCGTTTTATTTCGGCAATGTAGCAAATGCTAGCAAGAAAGTATGAAAACGGAAAGACGAGAATAAGTTTCAAGTTAGAGAAATGGCTAAAAATTTTGGGAAAAAATAATTAAACAACTCTTGCTCTTTCACAACAAATACCTAAAATGCAAAAAATATGTAAGAATAAAGAGAACTGTTGTTAGACATTGATTCAATTATAAACACTAACAAATTAAGAGAACTACAAAATTGAGACAAATCTTTAAAGCCTTATGTTGTTATTATTCCTACAATTTCCAACTCAATTTAACATTCTGGAAGGGGTAGCTTCCAACAAGAAATAAATTTTTATGTGGCTATTTATTAACTTTCAGGAATTACTTCATTACAAGGTGATTAATCATTGCAGTGTTGTTCCTTGCTACGATTTTTACTTGCGTAATTGAATTCTGTGTATAAATTATAATCCGCCTTATCTGAATTAACTTATGTGTACTGTGGTTTTAAGAAAGCAGTGCCATTTTTTAAAAGATTTTCGAAAATTAACGGTAAAGAATGAGAAGAATGGTAAATGAAAACTGAAATTAAAATACTACTGAAATGTGCCAAATGACTAATGACATCATGTAATAATGTGAGAGAGTATTTAAATACATAACATTATGGCATGTTTTCTTGCAATATTCTGAAGAAGGGAAATACAAGTGCAATAATTATAATACTACACCAAGTATACTTTATTATGTGGTTTATTACTTCTTGTAAGTTTATCTGTATTATTGAAGTAAGAAAAAAAAGAAAATGGAGAAAAAATATTATACTTGTTCTGCTAACAACTGTTTGTATTTGTATGACGATAGGAATAAAGTAATAAAAACACAATTTCGTTGGGTTACACACGAAAAAAATGCATGACTATATAGTAATTCACTCAATTTCTACAATTTTCTTTTACAGTTGACGCACGGAAAAGATCTTGCCATCACGAACAGTAAATTTTGGAGTTTATCTGCTTAGCCTCATAATTTCGTTCACTCATAATTGCTGCGTAAGATTGATTCATAGTAGATATGAGGCGACAGCAGGAATAAAACTCTTGGAAGCAATATTTGATGATGGTTGTCTCCAAAGATAGCGCCATGTTTCCAACAATTTACTTGGATATGTCCTATGAGGAATGCTAAGTGGACGTGTGTATAAAATCTACCTTGAATTCGATTGCCAAGAAGCTTATTAATTTTGTAAATGTTGCTTTTTCCAATAGTGCAAATGATTATACATGATAAAAAAATATGCGCCAATAAACCAGCAAATAAATTCCGAACGAAATTAACATCTTCAATCCGTTCCATTTAAACAGGTCAGAAGATTAAAATTCACAATTTGTTTAATTTTTTTGCGGCATAACAGGATCATTCAAGAAGGGCGTTGTGTTGTGCGTTCTCAATTTCCGATAAAGGTAGTTACATAAAAGTTATAAAAATGAAAGCAGTGCCAAAATCAGCATAATAATCTCATAAAGTGCAGTTTACATAATATTTGTAGTAGTATATGCATCGAGTAAATTAAATATACAAGTTTAAATCTAATTACAACTTAAGTAAAAGATTATTTCGTTGGTTTTTCGAGATGTGTAAATGGTATAATAGGAAAAAAATTATGTACATACATGCGTATCAATATCAAACATTTGGCAGCATTATTGAACTCGTAACAAAAATGGAAGATAAATGAAGGAACATTTTGTGACAAACAAACCTAAGTTAAAGTTTAGTTAATTTAAAAATAATTGCAACAAAATATCTTAAATTGGTATGTTTTTAAGCAGCATCTAAATCATCATATGTCACAAACTTGACCCGTAATTCGCCCGGATGTTGTTCCGACTGTTTTCTACCTCTACCAACAAGAGGTGCCTTGGCTGCAATTAGTTGATTATCTGCGGATCCCGATAAAATGGCATTGCCCAAGAAATGGTCCCTTTGAAGCATTTTATTCTCCCAAATCTCGACCACTATTGGCTTGCACACGTCTGTCCTAAAAAACACACCTTTTAAGTTCCATTCTGGACTGTAAGAACCCTCCACCGTATGACTCCTTAGTTCCTGACCCTCCACTTTAATGATACAGTAAGTATTCTCCGCCTTCAGATCTGAAGCTCCTTCTACAGTCATCACTGTCACACATGTTGAAGTTGGGCAAAATGGGGCACACATCCAGTGGGGCTCTGGATAGTCATGTGTGAGTTCCTTTACCGTTAATGCGATATCCGAATAAAACCTCATTACAAACTCAGTCTCCACGTTGGGCTCAAATGTTGTTGGAACTATGACATAGCGCCCCTTGTCCAACTCTCCTTGATAAAACATGCTGCGCATTTTACAGTAGTCAGATGTAACCGCTTTGGGTTGCACTTTGTGTAAACGATACTTTCTATTTTCTTCAACTCGCATGATGTGGAATCCAATGCTTTGATATTCTGATCGAGGACTGCTTCCGCTACTGTTTTCATTGCGATTCTCACGGCGATCCG
Organism: Lepidocyrtoides sp. E14; assembly: GCA_027743805.1. Lineage (NCBI taxonomy): Eukaryota > Metazoa > Arthropoda > Collembola > Entomobryomorpha > Entomobryidae > Lepidocyrtoides > Lepidocyrtoides sp. E14. Next base: position 3,806 of record JAHZMZ010004430.1, on the reverse strand, counting down.
TTTGAATTATTTGGACCATTATTTCAACATCGTCTTTAGGGATATCAAAATAGTACTGCAAAAAATTGACAAATGTAAGGTCAAACACACCATTTTAAAAATATTGAAAAATATTACCCTGACCGCTCTTTTTACTCGCCTGCGGATTCTTTAAAAATGAGTCATGGTTTGGACATCCACCTGCCCGGAAGGGTCTGGTCCACTGGCCAATTAAAGTATTTTCATCCCAAGTTTTTCTAAATGAAAAGAAAGAAGTGTTTACCAGTTGACAAACGGCAAGATCCGTGAATTCTGCTGCAAAATCTTCAAATGGAATCCTGAAACACATGAGAAAAATAAGCAACTTAAAATTAAAAGATTAGTCTACAGTTTGATTGGACGGATTTCAACAGACAGAGAGGAGAGAGACCAATACAATGCTATCCTTCTTACCAAAATTCTCCATCATCCTCGAAGACAAGTCCCAGTTTTTCCTTCTCACTCTTTGGAATTTTCATCCATTCTGGTGATCTAGAATTCATGTTCAGTAACTGTTCTTGAGTATAGGCAAATAGACTCTGCTTCTTGGTAATTTTTTTATTATAATTATTAGCATTCTGTTTTGAGGAAGCTGCTGCTGGTGAAATTCCCGTTAGTACAGATTGGGAATCAACTGCTGAAGTAGCACATGAAGAGGAAACTGCTAAGCCCTTTTTACTATGAGCGTTTTCTGAACCAAATAAACTTTCCCTTTCATAATTTTCGTCACTACTGTCAGTACTGACATCATCACCCTCTTCTTTGTTATTTCCATTCACATCAGAACATGGCGAAGAAGGAGGATGATGACGAATATAATTAGAACAAGAATTGGAAGTGGAAGCTTGAACAATAGCGTGACCATCACCAGAAGCATCTTGCGTTACCCTTTGGCATTTTTAATGCAAAGATGTCCAGAATGTTTTTCGACATTCACAAAAAAAATGAATTTAAAAGAAAAAGAAGGAGAGAGCAGCATCAACAGCACAAGAGCAGGCACGTAAATACGTTGATGGATTGAAAATAAAAGTTTAAGCGACAAAAAATGCACCCACCACCACCGTCACCAAATTTTAATTTAATTGATGATACAGTGTAGACCAATCAGCACGCACAGGCGTCAGCAAAAAAATAAGAAGAGAGTAGTAGCAAGAGTCCACCAGGCAGACATGGAGCATCGACCGATCAACCAACATTGACAAGACAAACCAAAATAAATCATAAAAATAATGAAATGTTTTCAAATCAACCTGGTTTTTTAAAACTATGTAAATTAGTTAAATTAGTGAACTAAAAAATGATTGTGCGTGAAAAAAGAACTAAGCTAAATTGTTTTGTGCGTGGAACGAACGATGCAATTTGTACTAAAGGTAATCATGCAGCATCAAATTTAAAAAATTAAATTGTACTACATACTTCTAGGCATGCAAATATGCTACCAGCATGAAGCTGGGATGATTTTGGTGGTTTCTAAAGTTTATCTAGCAGAGTGTAGATATGTGTGTAGTAGTAGGAATTATTTAGAGGGAAACTGCATGGTATTTTTGTGTAAATGTAATTTGTATTTTTGTATTTATACCCATCACTGAAAGCACCTGTCCACTCCTTCGCACCCCATGGATTTCTAACTCTTAAAAGAGTTATCTTCTCCCCAGACCTAAAATCATAAAATTATACATGTAAAATGTTAAGAAAGTTCTTTATGTGTGTTATTGGGATGATAAGCAATCAAATTGCAGACTCACTTGAACATGGACAGGAGGCCAGCGTTTGTTCCAACATTTATTTCCTTGACCGAGGTGATTCCATATGCATGTCCTATCACAAGACCAGTTTTAGTTCGAGCCTCAAATAAAGCTGAATCTCCAGTCTAATAAAAGAATATAAACATGTAATATTTTGACTATTTATGAATTTTTGTTTTAATTAAAAAATGCATACTGAAATGGCGCAACACATTAGCGCATGCTCGTCATGTCGGCGGAGAAGCATTTTCCGTAGCTGCTCTTTTTTCTCCAGGGATGAATAGCCATCACGCAGATTGATCATTTCTCCAATACCAGATGTAAAGTCTATTAAAGCATCACAGAGATTTCCACCATCTAAGGCACTGTATGAGCCGCACAGTCTGAAAATTAAAAAAATCGATGAATTTTTTGTCTTAGTTTCTGGATTTCCGGATTAAATTGCAGAAACTGTATATGCCTGTAAACCTTACGTCTTTGCTACTTGCTTTTTCCACGAACAATCTCGGTGTCTCTGCCAATTCCTGGAGATTCAGACAAAAACGATGAATTTTATGAAATGTTGGAGGTTTTTTTCAACAATTTAATTGGGTCATGATAGAGTTACGTTCTCATCATTTGTTTCCTCACCGTTGGTCGTTTCCATTCAACTCGACCAGGTAATCGGGGCAAACCCTTTCCCAAACTATTTTCATTTGCTGGAAACAATGGATCCTGGAAAAGTTCATTGGCTGCCATATACTTTCTCCTTAGCTTTCCATAACTTTGTCCTTTAAACTTGACCACATTCCCGTTTCCCCAACCCATTTTATTTTACTAAAATGACACTTGACACTACTTTTGAACTATTAACGTCTTCACTGCTTCACTATCTCTGCCTTATTTTTGTATGCAATATCAACTTATGCAGAGGGCACTATTCTCAGAAATGACTGCAGACAGTATAGTGGTCAGTCATCATTTCAACCTCTATGTTCACTTGTTTTTTTCTCTTCCGAGTTGGAGGTTCCAACTAACAGCTAAATGTTACCAGACAAAAGGAAATATCACCGGAGAAAAAAATCACATTTTCTTCACTTCTGAACACTTTTTACAAAACAGGACAGAAGAAGATAAAGGTCACTAGAAATGTCAAATGTTCCATTTCACAGTATTTTGCAGAAACCACTTTGCATGCGTTTCTTTTTCGGATACACAAAGTCACTAGTGCTAGTGTAGTGTAAAACAGGTACCGGAATAAAGTCAGATTCCAAACACAAAGGCTGATGATAAAACCTACACGAGTAAAAATATTTTGATCAATGCATAATTCAACGGGGCTTGACTTTCATAGGAATACTTTGTATGAAATTATTTCAAAAAGCCACTTGGGAAATTAGCATAGTCAGCCACAAATGAAGAATGTAATTTGTCGTAATAAAATATTATGCTATGCACGTACTGGAAATTTAATATAAATTGTAAGAACCAAGTTAGTTTTCCTGTGTATTTGAGGTGCAGACAGCAGACTGCATACTTCTGTTGCACAACAGCACAAACAGAAATGACTCATGGAAATGAACAAACGTTATGCAGCGTATCTTACGACGATGCTGGTCGCTCTCGTTTTGTGGATATGAACGATGGATGGACATTAATATTATGACTGCGATGATGATTCTATCCAAGCATCTAATAAATGAAATTTGACTTCTGTCTGTAAAAAACACACAAGGAAAATTCTTTCAAACTAATGACGTCCTCACACAGATATTCCATTTAGTGGAAGAATAAAGAATGAAGGAGTCGTGTCATCATGAATCATGATATTTTTCCCTGTTTGTGTATCTTGATGAGGATGATGATGCTACTAAAATGCTAAAGCTTATCAAGGTTTGACTGATAACTAACAGTAGATGAGCGTATACAAATAGTCAATACTAGAATTAATGATTTGTATACTATCCTCCTGAGAGAATGTAAAAATGAATTTACCAAGCAAATTGTGGTCGTGGTGGTCGTGGCATGTTAAAAAAGTGTATACCTAAGTTCTGTCAACTATTA
>JAHZMZ010004429.1:0-12923 GCA_027743805.1 Lepidocyrtoides sp. E14 | reverse complement strand
ATTTTTAAAAAAATTAGCACGCTATATTATGCATTCCCAACTGTTATCGCACTTTTTGATCAGTGTCTGTACAAATGGTTCTGTAATGTTGATTACATCTTTAGTTTTGAATGTGTCGTGTTACCAAGCAATGTACTGCTGGAAAAGGTAATAAAACTTGTGCACAAAGCCCATTTTTCCACTTTTACAGTCGTATTTCCCTAATATGACTATGTTAGAATATATTAATTGAAGTCATCATGAGTGCATGAGCGTTATGATGGCATAGTTTTAGAAAGGAAGGGAAGATAAAGAAAGATAAAATGATATAGTTTCCTCTAAAGCAGAGATTTTCTCAACTTCATTGGGGTCAAGAGGATTACACGGCAATAAAACGTACTGTTACTGTTTGACAGTTGGCATTAACTTGATACCAGAATCATGTAGTTGATGTTGATTTATACCACCTACAATAGCAGTTTTGAGGTTTACGTGCAATACACGTACACAACAAGCCGTTGTTGTTGGTATATAGTATAAGCATTGTACACTGTTGACAAATGTTGAGAAAGCTGTTATTCACTACCAACCAGAAACACAAACCGTACAAGTCACAAAAGAGAAAGACAGATTAAGCTGATAAGGTTGTATAAGAGAACAATAAAAATGACAAGGGCTGTAGTAGGAGCATAAATACTTCTATTTCAGTTACATTCATAAATAATCTGGAATATGTGCAAATATCGATCATGCCACTGAAATTTTCTAACCATATTGAATACAAGCAAATAAAATGTTTTTTCAGTCATATATGACTTGAGTGAGCAATGATTTATCATTTATACTATCGTCAATGGTATATAGAATGATAGGAAAATCTCCTAGAGCCGTGCCTACGCCTACTAGAAAATGTTAGAAAAAAATAATTGTTTTGTTGACAAAGCTGTATGATAAGAAGCATGATTATGATTATGCATGCGTGGACGTTGATGGTTGTAAACTTGCGATTTATATATAATACCATTACGTACATAGTATTACCTTCAGTTAGATAGTAAGAAAACATTGTCATACACTTTCACTCTCTTATTTACTTTGAATATTGTATGTTTTATTCAGCAACGTTGCGAAAGTTATCGTACCTTTGAAACTGGATAGAGACAACAATTTATTTGATGCTGTACACTTACTTTTATACATTGTCCATGACAAGCCGTGTATTTACATATACGAGAAAAGGTGAAAAATGTAAATAAAAACGATTAAAAAAAGTTCCACTCCATAATAGTTCTCTGGCGTTGTCATTTCTGTCATAATGTTTTTTACGTCGGTAGATGAAAGACAATCGCATCAAAAGTTTTGGATTCACTTCATTTCAAAACCTTCGTAGCATTGCACGTAAAGATGACGATGACATTGTTTTGAGATGTGAGAGGGGAAAGACGGCCATTGATTGCATGCTGTTCACGTGCACCTGCACTATACACACTTAGATCAGAATGTGTGGGAAGCAAACTAGTTTTATTTGATTCACGAGTTAATTTTTACAACCATGATATTCTTGTAGCTAAAAGCTTAGCAAAACGGATAGCTTGTTGCACACGTGTGGTAAATCGAGTGTAAAATCAAAAATGTTACGTGAGCTCGTGGTGTTGATAACTATTTAGCGTAATGTCTGGATGCTATAGTGCGTTCATAATAGAAAACTGAAGAAGAATGAAACAGTGGGAGGTGTTGGAAAAAACTGTCACTACTTATGTACCTACAATGGTTTATAGTCTGTGAAGTGTAAAGTTGATGGACACAACTTGGTTTACTTTCAGTTTTGGTCAGAAATACTTGTTTTTTAAAATTAGCATAAAATATAATATGGCTATATATAAAAGTAATCTATAATTGGTCTGATCTTAAAAACGAGAGAAAGTAAAACGAAGATGATTTGGCCTGGAAAATAGAAACCAAATTGCACAGTGGATCCGAAAAAGCCAGAGGCAATATACTATGCTAGCTTTCTTGTGCAAACAGTGAATACCTATATACTCATGTTTGTATGCTTTCATGCATGTGCTTGCAGAAACAAAACCAACCAGGCTATATTTAATGGAAGCGTACTAAAAAGAGAAGTGTGAATGCTAGATAGGTATAGCACGCATGAATTTGATGAAAGTAAACCCAGTAAATTGAATAAACTAGCGTAAATGGAGCAAACCACAGAACGCAAATACAATACAAACATACATATAAATGTAAAAGTGCTATGCTAGGTAAACGCACTGCAGAGGAGTTATCGGGTAATAGTTTAATATGGCACCTCATTTTTTAGTTTTGTAAATGGGATTCATTTTGGAATAATATGTAAAAGTAGGATAATGTAAATATAATGGCGTGGCTGCATTACTGTAGTTGATGAAGGAAGTATGTATGCTTCAAATGTGAAATCAGCTCTATAATAATATTCACAACTTTATGCACTTTGTTGGTCACTGTTATCCAAACGTTAGTCGAGAGAAAGCTAATGGAGATTATGATGATGATGATCTAGTAGCACTTTTACTCCTAAGTTGCATAATTGCATCAGCCAGAATATAGCATATTTGCGAGTTTACCACAATTGAAGCATCATTGTGACAAAAAATTTTTGAAACAATTTCAAACGATTGGATTTGATGTTTTTTTCACAATTTTTTGTTGAGCTTTTGTTCCCTAGTTTGGTATATGATACAATACGGAACACCGTAATCTGATCAAAGTTTATGGTGGGAAAAATTGGAAGAGAAATTGCATGTAAAAGTCATGGGGAATGCTCAACTAGTTCTCTACCACTATACCACATATTATTCAGTTTGAAGGGTGAAAACTGTTAGAAGGATAGTAACCGGCGTAGTTAGACATGGGTAAGCTATCTGGTAGATAAAAACAACATGGCATAATTGAGCAGCAGATTTGTTCATTAATAAAGAAAAATGTACAGGATATCATGTCGTTAGTTGTTATGTAGTTGACATTGGTTGTGTATCAAAAATTAAACACGGCTAGTGTCCAACCGAACATGCGAACTTCTGGATTTCATCTTTGCTCGTCATTAGCAAATCGTGCCACACTTATTATCATAACAAATATACCTAGGCATGGAAATTGGAGAAGGTACGACGGTGACAGGAATCTGGAATTTTTTCATTGGGTGCTTCTTTGCCCATCTTATTACTCATATTATAACCTGAAGCTACTACAATAATGCACTCCAATTTCAACAGATAGCCAACAGATTTTAGCTGTCTTTCCACATTCTCCGGTGTACTTTGTACGACGACGTCGATGATGACGATAATAATAGATTGCAGAGAGTTGAATGAGACACAGTAAGAGAAAATACATCGACAGAATAGTGTGAGAAGCGTAAGACTCCAAAAATATGTGTACTGTGAAAATCAAGGTTCTATTCTTCCTGCTTATAAACGAGTTTATAAATAAGCATTATTTAAAAACTTTCCAGGTTTTTTCTTACTCAAGTATATGCATCAATTCCAAGCACTTCCATTAAAGGGAAAAGCGACTACGATGATAGTGGTTCAAAAGAAATGACTTCACTGCGCTCAACAGGCGCAAGGTAAAATATTAAAATATGACAATGCAATCATCATCAAAGTAGCGATTCTATTAGCCGAGGTTCTTTATGTGAACATAATTGCATATAATATTAAGCAAAAGCGTGGCAGTTATTAGATTATTACAGTTTCATCTTGAATTTCTGCTTTAATCACAAGGTAGTTAGGAATCTTCAATATGTGAGTTCAACAATCTACTGTTAATAACTCTCATGTGATTTTCCGCCGCAATTAAAAAAGAGCTTATAACTTCAAAAGACACACGTTGTAGTGTGACACAATCCATGTTACATAACCATTTATTATGCATGCTCAAATAAGCTCGGTTTTATTTCGTAACCGTTTCACACAACATGACATTCTATCTTGTTATGGAATTGTTTTTGCCTACCATCATCACCATGTATTTACTTTGAGAAACGTAGATAGAACTAGATTTTCCAAGTTTTACAGGATATTATTTTTTTATCTCACGATGCACTACTTAAAACTTTCAAGTTGCATGGAAAGCATGTAAAGTTTTATTTTTAAAATATAGTTCTTATAAGCAAGGCATATGATTTGTGCATGTTGATAGAGCACTTTGTCTGGTGTGATTATGCAGTTCATTAATTAAGACAATAGTAAAGTCTTATATTATTCAACTTTCCCGTCTTATAAACAAAACAAAACTTTTTAGCTTTGCTCAAGCCTTCTTTGTCTCTTGATTACATGCCTGTCTTTTATCTCACTGATAGGATTATAGCAAACTTTATAAAATTAAACAAGATCGTGTGGTGCGCCAAACCACCAAATTTTTCATCTTCAGAAATTACAAGGTTTACGTACAAAATGTGATATACTTACTATACTATGTATACTCTGGTCGAGCTTACTTTGATCCTCATCCTTGGTGAGTCCGACCCTGCCTGCTATAACAAAAGCAATAGGACTTAATGCAGTGTTAAAATATTCATAAGACATCAAGTTAAAGAGAAGGGAGAGAATATTCCTGTCTTTTTCTTTCTTTTACTGCAAGAAAGTCGATAAGTACTATAGGACACACTTGATGGATGTGTGGTAGTAGTGCGGTGATGATGACGATGGTATTTCAGAAATGCCTGGCTTAGTTTTATGCGTGCTCCACAAGGAGTAATAGACTAACTACAGTCCAAGCACAACATGTTTGCTTTTATATGTCAAAAAGTTGGATAATGCAATAATAATAACATGTAAGCTGAGCATTTTGACGATGAGGTGAGAGACTAAACTGAAAGTTTTATACATTTACCTATATATTTGTGGCAAAAGTGTAAATGGAAAACTACATGTTTTTATAGATGCAACGAGACATAATACCAAGACTTGCACATATTTTATGCAAAAAAGACAACAAAGGACCAGGTTTATTGCCTTTTTTGTCATGATGGTGATCACCATCATGGATCATGGTCGTCTTTGTGCTTTTCTTGAAAAAAAAAGAAACGAGAAAAATATACATAGCTACTTCAAACTAGCATGTCCGTTGATGCATGTTATGTATGCTTTCATGATTGTGTGTGCAAATGTTAAAAAGCAATTTCTTTCTGTGGTGGTGTGGTGTCCTACTTACTTTTAAGCGGTATATTGTTCTGCCTTCTTCTGTTGCTGCCACTGCCACACGCTTTCCTTTGAGAAGGATTAACAATGGATGCTATCACAAAGCACAGCAGCGAAACCACACGCATCTCACATGTATTTTGGAATACTTGCTGGTTATCTTTCTTCGTAAAAAAATAATAGCAGTAATAACTGATGCTTGAAGTGAGCAACAGGACAACTTGCATGCACAAAATTTATGCATACATTCATACATACATCTCTGTACTATTTGACATACATTCCTTATACCATACAATAACGTCGAACAATTTTTTTATAATACTCCTTAAAAATCCATCCGGCAATTTTCCACAATTCCTGAAGATAATATTCAATTATATCACGTACCTAATACATGTATTGGTTTCCAATGGTTGCCGTTGCTCTATGACATCCATTCTCGAACCGTAGAACCGTACTATGATGTTATGGAATATTTTGCAAAATAAACAACTTGAGAAAGTGCCGTTCGACTGTTAGAGCTAGTGGACGGAAAGGCAGACAGACAAAATGAATAACTTACATGCAAACTAAATACAACCTTTGCAAACCACATCATATTTCCCGTTTATGCAATAGTCTGACCGGAGCATGAGCCATGTGCTAGTGATATTTGGTGACATCTCATGATGATACCCAAAATATCTGCATGTTGTGATTTGTCTCCCCATGTACGCATATACAAATGCAAATGCATGCATACTTGCATGCTTACTTAGGTACCTAGGTAGTACAACAATTTTTAACGATTGCCTTTGACCAGTAACCTAACAAAGCAATTCATGATGATAAAAAAGGCTACTGTAAAACAAAAAATTAGAAAAAACGCTCCCGTTAAGCGGTTAGAGCGTGAACGGACGGACTGACTGACAGACACACCGGTCAAAATCAATCTCCTACTTGCAAACTAACCATGAAGTTATGGTCTCTAGCCAACCTTATGTCGGCTCAACATAACTGTCTAGATAAGGCATTTTATTTAGAACAGCGTTTTAAATGCTGCTTCTTCTGGCATGGCACATGCAGTAAAGAATGGCTAGTTTTGACTTTCACCTAGCTTTTAGTTTGGATAGTTTAGATTAACCAGACTTTGCAACTTTCTCTCTCTCTCTCTCTTTCCCTCTCATTTTAGTGAGAGCCACCGGCAATAACATTATAGGACATGACGGAATGGAATATTCTGTTGAGCTTTGACTATTATGTAACGTGAATAAATTTAAGTCAGGTTAGACGGAGGAAAGGAGGGCCATGAAGGAGATGCTGGGGCTGTAATCTACCGACATTCACATCACATGGGTACATGAATAATATTGTAATATCCCGTGAGCCTCTGTCGTTGCCGATTACAATATTTTTTATTCTTGTTTGTTCTCTCTCAAGGGACAAGATTCTGGGATAAGTTGAATACGTAATGTACGTACCATGTACTACTACTACAGATGATAATCTTTTTGAAGCACGTGCTCAATTTCTGTGGCACACATCTGGAAATCTGCCATTTAGCCCTTTCCTAGTTGTGGAATAATTATCACCGTGAACGTACAGTGAGTAATTGAACGATTCGTCAGACCATCGTAACTAGCCTCTGATGGGTTTTTTCTCGTATGCAAAAGCATTCAAAGGAGTGGTGATGTTACCCCCACTCTGTTTACATGAACATCTCATTGAGAAGTGTGCATATTGACTACTGCTATCAATTAGTGTTTCCTTTGATCTGACCATTTCAGCAGAAAATGTAGTGTGTTTAAAAGATGCTAACTTGTCTACGAGGTCGTAGTGAGTAGGCGTGATTTGCCGAAACCAAAGCATTTAATAGTTAAACCTGATGGAATTTAGGTTCCAAACGTGTCCATTGGATTCGTCTGTCCATAATTTTCAATATTATCAAAAAAAAGACTTGAAATGACTAAAAAAAATGTAAGTATCAGGCTTTCTCACTTTATTGAAAACAATATATGAAGATTTGTAACAGTTTCAAATGTAAAATCTACAGACAGTTTAACTTATTCAATGCTTCTTCATAGAAAAAGTAGTAGCAGTGGAAGAGTCTGTCCACAAATATTTCCCTATGCCTACGTGAATACAACTCGTGTAGCCTTACTATTTTCTGATTTAGCCGTGAATAAAAAAACTTTCACAATCCTCTTCCACTTCCACATTCATCGTTTATATTTAATACAAGTTTTCCCAATTTCATACGTTCTCTGCAACATTATATCTATTACAAGGCATGATTCATCTTTCCATCATTTCACTTAGTTTCACCATGTAATAACACATATATATTTAGGCACAATAAACCACAAACGGACGAGAGAGAAAACGACTTGACATAAGGAAACTAGGAGAGAGAAAAGTCATAGCCGCACAAAACCTTCATGATGCGACCACTACCAAACTACCACCCTTCGGTCCTCCTACTTGACTGTGCTACTTACCCTCTACATCCACCTAGAACTCAACGCCAAGCCACTTTTGCCTGGCAGTGGCACTTTTTTCTCCATTCATTTTCGTTCTTTAGACTTGAAAACAAGAGGAAAACAAAAAAAGAAGGAAATCCACAACAATGCAATACAATACAATTCACTCACAAATTCTCTTCCTCTTCTTTTCTGGTGTAATGTGTGGTGAAATTCGGAACAACCAACTATTCTTTTACTTATCTTCTGCTTCCCGAGAATGAAGAAAATACTTCAGGTTTTGCTGAGAAAAGGAGTGTATATAAGATGGCTCTGCAAAGTCGCTCGTTTTCCTTTCCCTTTTACTTTTTATTGCTCCGCATCCATCTGCTTTCAAGGGAAATGAAAAAACATGTTTATTTTATTTTATTTTTATTTTTATGATTGTAAAAAAGAGAAAACTCTTGAGGAGAGTGGGAGTGCGCTACTTATAGCTATTGCTGCTGCACACAAATACAGAGATATAAAGAGAAAGATCCTTCTTAGTTTTCCTCTCTCTCTCTCTCTCTCTGTCAGCAAAAAAGGAAGAAAAAGCAAGTAGGAGAAAAGAATTAGCGATGGTACATAATACCTATAAAATGTAGATATTTATACAATAATATATTATGTTGTTGTGAGACAGAATACAACAAGGAAGAAAAAAAATTGGGTTTTTCATTTCCACTTTTTAGGTTTGATTTGGACCAGGACTTTGCTTCTCTCGCTTTCTCTTGCTCGTTTTTTTATGTGATAGAAAGAGAGAGAAAAAAAGTAGTAAGGTAAAGTGGATGAAAAAGAATGGTGGTGGTAGTTGAAATGGGTAGGAGAATGAAAGGGAAAGAGTGAGTGAGTGTGAACAGAGTGAAGTCACTGCTGTTACGTAAGAGCCAACGAACACTTTTTCCTTCATTCTTATCTAGTGCTGCTACTCACTCCTCCACCACTACTTGTGCTGCCAATAATGAACCCGCACTGTACCCATATAGTATAATAATAATATTGATGTGTCGAAGTAGTACAAGAGAATATGGAAGTGCAAGTACATGCATTCATATCAAGTTCACTATCCAGAAAAGCCGCATTGTCAACTTCCAAACTTCAACTATCGAAAGAAAAGACAACGAAGAAGGAAGTATGCCTAGTCAGTCACTCACTGTTTAGATTGGCATGTGTATATGTACTCAAGTAGCGGAGCGAGAGAGGTTAAATGGTGCGTTATTGATGATGCAGCTTACCACATATTCTTTTTTCTCCAAAAGTTTGCCAGCGACAGGCGGACAAACTGGTTAAAATTAAACCATAACGTGGAGAATGAATAAAATTTATGTGCCGACAAGAAGCAGGCAACTCAATACTCATTTATCTCTCTCTCTCTCTCTCTCTCTCTCGTAGGTACAGAAAATTATGTGTCTGGTTAGTACAGTGATGATTACAGTCAAGACTAATTCTGTTGCAACATTTTGACTTAACCAAACTTGAAGGAAAGAAATAACTTTGTCCATTACAACAACAACCATCTACAGCACATAGGTTGACCACATCGCATCGGCATACTTACCCAAGTTTAAGCCTTCATAAATTCCATTGAATCCAAATCCAACAGATGTGTATATAGCATTAATATTAATAAAAATAAGTGTGTACATACAATATATATGTAGGTATGAATGTATGCACTAAACTCAGAATATAATTTGGCTTCTTTGCTATTATTTTTCTACTGCGTGTTGGAGTGGATAAATAGTATAACATAATGCAATATGAAAAAATAATGGACGTGATCCGACGTTGCTTTTGCTGACCAACTTAAGTGAACACAGAAACGTCTTCTTTTAGTTCAAGCAAGCACTCAACTCAAGTCTTACATCAACATGCTTTTTTGTTCACAAATTTAGCAATGCTGCTGGAAACCATTAACCGGTCTTTTCTGTTTTTAGGAGGCGTGCGAGAGTAAGAAGATAACAGGAGCGAAGAGTGGGCCTCCTCCTTTTTTGCTGTTAGCTGTTATCTTTATACCTTTTGGAATAAATGTGTGCTCATCAATATTTTTTTTTATTGTGAGCAACAGCAACGTATTATGTACATATCTCGCATTACCTTGCTCATGTAAGCACGTCTTTTTTTACGTATGTACGTATATGCATGCGATCCAATCGTAGGAAATGCAAACATAAAATGATTGTAGAAATCAGACAAAAGTGGGAAACACTAATGCAAGCTACATAAATAAAATCTTCCTTCATCATCAGATTCCAAATCTGTTCAAAATAACTACCTATCTCATTCGGCCTATATGAGTGCAAACCGACGTAACGTGAACTGAAATTTTCCCATTGATATGTTTTGATTAACACTCAAAGACAGAAACCAATAAAAGTATCACGTCTCACGCAAATCGTTTTTCAGTATTTTCCAATCAATTAAAAACAATATTCTGTTGTCTGGTCAAACCTAAACTTGTTATGGAAAAATGTTACATAGGTAGTAGATATTGTGCAAGGAGCAAAAACTCATACTTGACTAGCTCTGTCTCCACTCGTAGTATTTCTTTGTAATCATTAAAGTCAAAAGTATAAACCTGACCCTGAGGTGAATCAGTCGCAGTTACTCATACGAAATCCAGTCTGCCCTACTTTTTAGCTACGTTTTACATGTACCAAGTAGAGCACTAAACGCTTTTATTTTGGAAATGCTGCAATCTTGGGTTAAGCGTCATCTTTTTGCAAGCTCGTCTGCACCGAAATGTTACTACGTTTTTTCATCAACTATTCTCGTTCTAAACGTCATCTCAAATTTATTTCAGTCCAACGATAATGATGGATGAATCCATACAAAGCAAGTATCCTATCGTTTCAGAACAAGTTACAAAATAATAATAACATCAAACCAATTATCTGGTGGTAGCTGGTAGTAGCCAAAATGATTTAAGTAAATGCATAGTAATCAAACCCATGATTGTTACGAAAAAAAGCCAAAACACAACCAAATGCTAAAAGTTGTTGCATCGGTCCAGCATGCATACAAAGAAGTAAACAAAAAGATCAAGCATCCAACTATCAAGTTACTAGCAACTAGCAGAAATACACTGTGCTGCTCCTTGGGAACACACTATAACATTTACTACGATTTTTGTCCGAGTAACTTACAGTATAAACTGGAAAAAATCTCCTCAGTCGCCAGTCGTAAGAATGAATATTTTTTATAGAATGTTAGGATTTTTTTTTACAAAAACTACAAATCCCCATATCGTCTTAAACATGCTTGTGTGTGTATGTATTTTATAACCTTAAATCTTCAATGCATATATTTCATTGAACAAAAAACGTGTATTTTATTCTATTCTAAATCTTCTTAGCATACCCATGCTCCTTCATTTTTCTTATTTGCATAGGTAGGCTATCCACAATAAACCAGCAGGTCCGCGTCTCAGAATCTAAGCGGATAATCATAATTAGACTGATGATGATGATGATGATGGTGATGCGATGATGGAGTCTGGAGTTCACCAATCTATGGTGAACAAACTAGTTAATGTGTAATGTGTAACATCATATGTATACGGTATCCCATTACTGAGCTCTGCCTCCATAATCTGAGAATTCCATATTTTCCATTCACATTCAAACATCCCATCATCATGCATGAGTATCATGACCACGATCAAAAAAAGTAATGATAATAATAATAGGAAAGGCATGTTACCTTCCTCTTCTCTTTTTCTACCAATTTTGCATTCATTCGTTCCATTGTTGCTTCATATTATTCTTTCTGGCTGTTATACATATATGCGTGCGTGCATAATGTTCTACACACTTCATTTCATATGTAACCAAAATGCGGTGGCAATAGTCGTGGTAAATTGTGTGGTACTTTCTGGTAGTCCGTGTTCCAATTTCCATTTCATTTTCAATTTACAAACTCAAAAAAGGAGCAAGAAAAAGAAATTCCTTCCAATTCAACTTCATTCTATCCATCTATCCAACCTACATAACTTAAACAATAATAGCAGAACAGCGTAGTTAATCTGCAGTGCACACAATATTGTGTTGCTACGACGCGACGGCATACAATCTTACGATGACTTTACTTTACTTCATGCAAAATTGCTGAGCCGGGGATATTATGCGATATGCCAAGTTTGCCACGCCAATGCCAAAACTATATTTTCGGCATGGTTTACAGAAGCAACACACAGGACCTGGCTAGGCCTGGACACCTCAATACTAATAACTTGGTTCATGTAACTTTTAGAAAGAGAAGTAAAATTAAACCAGAGTATAGCATAAGATGAAACAAAATAAACATGACAATGTGTGCATAGGTGGCTCTATAATTTACGGGGTACCTAAGTTACCAGTAGCACTATTATAGCTAGCAGTCCAGTATAATAGCTATATGGTAACAATCAAAAACTTGAATATTGGGTAAAAATTCTGGGACCTGAATTAGATTATTAGATGATTCTGGGGCTCCTGAAGACTTCAGTAGGTTGTGTACGCGTCTAGATCCATACTTCATGTATACCAAGTTTGCCGACCGTACTATGAGTGGCTATAGAGTTATAGGGGACTTGCATTTTCGGGACCTGAATCAGGTCCTAATCGTTTACCTATGGAATCCAAAATCAATAAAGCTCTTCCCTAAACCTTTACTACATACACATAAAATTTGACGACGATCGGTTATTTGCAGTTAAAGTCATACGAATGTATTTGAGTCCGTATTTCAAACACATTTTCAATTAAAAAGATTAAAAAGACGAGTATTTGATAAAAACGGATCCATAATATCAGGCAATATGATGACGAGTATTGCAATTACCACAGTGTGCGAGGAAACATGAGAAAAGTTCAAAGATTCTAGAGGGTAAATATTTCGAAATCGTTAAAACTGGTAATAATGAAAAAGTATCAGCACTCTGCGACATGCAATGTTCGAAATGTTGGCTCTTCTCAAATGGCAACTTTTTTCCTACAAAGTAATTGGTACTCGAAATACAAATTTCAAGTATTTGATTATGAGTGGGTTTGATTAAGTTCTCGATTAATCACGAGAACGGTCGGCCGAAGCTAATTAACATCACAATCTTATAAGATGTCTCTTACAAGCCACCTGAAAAACGAATGGTGAATAGGTCCAATCTGGTAGTAGCAGCCAGCAGCGGTTACCGACTATAGAGTAGCAACATAACAGCAGGATAAGGATGATCAACCAACAACATCGTCTCTTTTCTCTTCTCTCACCCACATCAACAGCTTTGCACTCTCCTCCTCCATAATAT
>JAHZMZ010004428.1:0-12222 GCA_027743805.1 Lepidocyrtoides sp. E14 | reverse complement strand
CTGAAATTCAATAGGGTTCCTGCCCTAGGTCTAAGGTAACGATATGTCAAGTTTGAAAAGAATCGGTTGAAGCGTCTGGGCTCTAGAGTGTTTACAGACGGACAGACGGACAGACAGACAGACATGCCTAAGTCAATACTAGCATCGCTGCGCTCAGCTACGTAACAACGCTTCAGAGTTTCAGTCTTCTTCTATGGAAGCCTTAAAAATATGCATCCAAATTCAAGCAAAAATATATATTGCTTTGTTGGTGAGCACAAAAAAAATACGAGAATGCGACAAATCAACAACATGACGCATAATGCACAGCAGTATATTAAGCACACATGATAATCTTTGAAAAACACACACACAAAATATTCTGTCATGCTGGATAAACACAGGTATAAAAAAAAGTTCATTTTTTATTATTCTTCATTCAACAACTTTTCTTAGTTCGTAGTATTCTTTCATTTTTTTTCTACTATTCAGACTTCTTGAAAATGTCATAAATCTTTTCGAGGATGTATGATATGGTAGCATATAATGTCGGTATAAGATAATATCATTATTGTGCAATGCATATTTATTATCAGAAAAATTTTTTTATAAATATAAAAGATGGCAGTGTTACTAACTGCATCCTGTCTACTAAAATCCAGCAGATATCACATCACATTTTAAAACTATCAACATTTTTTATTGTAATAACAACAATGATTATAAAACATGAGAGAGGGAGATTTCATTTCAAGGGAAAAAAATGTTTAAGAATGCATACAAACAAGTGCAGTGAATCATAATCATCATCAATATACATAACAACATCATGCATCACTATTATTACCACCATTTTCAGAACTCACGACGACAATTACGCTGCATTATCCTCAAAACCGTACGTACCGGTACCACCAGCAGCATCACATCATCATATTTATATTTATGTACCTTTTCAAATTTCTCTGCTTTTTTACGACTTAAAATGCTCCATTAAGCTAGTCATCCGTTTTTTTGTAAGCCAGAAAACTTTTAAGAGTTTCTTTTTTCGAATTATGCTTGCAGCCGATTTGTTACTATTGCTTTTTCGAGTGTACATCTACTTTTTATTTTTTTTTTACAATTTATTTGGCCATTCCATTCCAGTACCTCCTTGGTTGTGTTTTTTGGCTAAGCGTGTTGTACTTTATGTTGTTGATGTTATTATTATGACCACAGAAAGTGCTCGTATATTATCATTACACAGCTTTTACTTACGATCATGTTGAGAACATTTGGGCAGGTGGATTAAAAGGTAATAGACTTGTAGAAAGGTACAAATCCACATTTTCTTTGTTTGTGCTGATGTGCATCAATATGAAACAACGAAACAAACAAAAAAGTACAACTTGTCATCTATGTGGTATTCACTGTTCAGTTTCATTTTGAAAATTTTATTTTATTTTTCCAAGAAGACGCAATTTCTTAAAAACCGCAAAGCTTTATTACAAGGACATGAGACGCTGTTACACACTATTTATTTTTTTGAACCTTTCTTCAAATTGATGGTAAGTAATAGCTCGGTATCAATATCAGACTGAGAATACGAGAGCATGAATGCACTGCGCACACATACATAAATTTAATAATAATTTTCATTGCTCATCATTTAAAACTGCAACAAATGATATGAACCTGTCTACTGTAGTGCATACAGTGTACATAAAATCCGACAGCATTAAAGGCGAGGAGAAGAACCGTGTGTGGAGAAATCATTCGAAAGGAAAAGAAGACAACAAGTTTTTACACATGTTTCTGTTCACTCCTCATTTCAAATCTATAGGAAGCTACTTGTACACTGTGTGCATTCAAACATGTATGTTTTCTATGCTGGAAAAAAAGCAGTCCTTTTGTGCGCCAAGCTCTCTTCTTTCAATGAAAATGATGACCACCCACCTGTACACAGCAGTTTTTTTTCTATCTTGAATCTCTAGCACATCTTCCAGACTTAAGTGTATATTGTAATATATTCATCCAGTATTTAGAATAATAATAATATAAAGGCTTTTTTTACATATACATACCAAGACGAAAAGAAAGGATGCTGAGGAAAAATGAATAAAAAAACTTGAATCTGTCTTAATACAAGTTTTTCCTTCTCTCTCTCTCTCTCATCTTTAATGCACACGGGAAATCTGATAAAAAAGGCCGTGCATACTAGAGTGAGTGTGAGTACCTTAAAAACATCATTGCATTAGTTCTCAACGATATTATTATCATCATACATTATGCGTTTAATTGTGAAGAAATATGACGCATCGCCTATGGTATAAAATGAAATGCATTAAATATGTACATATATTTACACTATTTGCACAACAGCCCAATTCATCTAGAGTGAAACTTAACGTTCATATAAAAATAATATTAAAATAATGATCAAGACGATGATATACCTGGGTACGCTTTTTTTATTTATTTATGGAGATGATATGTTCGTTTCACCTTCCCTCTCTCTCTCTCTCTCTCTGTCCTTTTCTCAGTGGAATTAGACAAAAGTCAAGGCGAGTCAAAGTGAATATTATTTTATTTATCTCGTCTTCGTCGTCGTCGTCATTTTCTCCATCCCAAAGAAAATTATTACCCACACATATCAATCCAAAACAACCAAAGTATAATTTTACAATGATGCTTGGCAAACAACAACCTTACCATCACCACACCACTCATCATCATCATCATCACTATCACCATGATATACCGGCTTTTTTTTGTTTTTAAATTGAGCATGCATAAAGGTAAAAAAATGTAAAGTGAAACTCAATCCATCCATCCACATTCACTATCTTCTATACATCATCTTTTCGTGCTCTTCTAGTCCTTTACACAATCAGGTAACTCATTTTATTCATAAAATAAAACAATTGTTTTGTTGTTGTTGCTGCTGCTGCTGCTATATAGACTTGGAGTAGAATGACTTGACTGGACTGACTTGACTGCGGAGAAAAAAAAAATGTTGAAATGAAATGGACATCGGATGATAAAACAATAAGAAAGTAAAATGAGAGACAGTGAATAACACATTTGCTTATAAAGTGTGCACAATATACATTATACTTATCGTGGCTTCTGAGCATATTAGCCATTAAGAATTTTTATGCCTAGTGCACCAAGGCAGACTTGCCAAACGATGAAGAAAAAGAAAACCATTTGTTCGTATGAAAAAAATGAAAAAGAAAGAGAGAGAGAGAGAGGGAAGAGATAAAATAATAACAATAAAATACACACTTATTCAAAAAGGTAAGGTCATCACCATATAAAAGTTTGCTGGGAACATGAAAAAACAGAGAAGCAATTTTCATAATATAAACACGTTATTATCTTGATGAGTTATGTACAAGTGGAAAGTAGACAGCCGGAATGGACATAATAATATTAAAATGGATTTGATATCAAAAGTGGAGGGACACAATGAATAATATGAATATATCTAGTGAGTGAATGTAGTAATAAAAATATCAGAATACCTAAATGTGTACCTAAAGTTGGCTTTTTTAATGCACTGTTTTTCTTTTTGATACTTATAACAACGTTTGACGGGACAGGGTGAAAAAATGAAAAACTTCGATTTATTGTACAAATACCTAAATAAAACTATGAAGACAAATGAATCTGCCTCATCTACTACTATTGCCACAGCAAAACCACACAATCACACATCAACACATTCATTTGATACACAGGAGGAGTGAAAAGAAAGAAAGAAAAAACTTAATTTGGTTGTATTTGTTTTGTATGGATTTTAGAACATGATCATGAGGATGGCGTACATTCTTGTCTCTTGTTTCGCTCATGAATCTTGATTAATTCTTTTTTGGCTCTCTTCATTCTTTCGCTCCGAAGCAAAGTGGAATTTTTCATCATCATCATCATCAACAACAAGACCAAATAAAGCGTCCTCTCATTGTTATGTTTGACGATGATGAAGATGATATTTTTGCCACATCACATCATACCACACGACCACAAATGAACGTTCATCCATACATACACACACATACATAGGCACATGTTGTCTTGTTAAATGTGCATTTCAATCGTCAATATAAGTCGAAAATTATTACGCATTTAGTGACAGCACAGCATAAATACGCCATGAAGAACAACTTAAAGAATGAAAAAATCCGCATATCCTATTATGAATGTTCCATTGTCTTTTCATCTCTCAGTAATTTCGCTCTATTAATCGCATCATGATGGTAATAAAATATGCAGTGTTTCTAATGAGTGAGTTGGTCATTTGGTTGCTGAAGCTCAAAAAATTGTGCATCCTACTTTAAAATACTTAAATATATTTGTTACCATCTCATCTCATTCTTTTCTCTCATCGCCAAAAAAAAAGTCACAAATAACAGCTACATTATTACCATTACCGTGACTTGTTGGCACTGTCAGCAATTTTTATTGCATTGAAGATCGTTTTTTGTATTGTGCTCTCCTGTCACATTACCCATCCTAATTCACAATATGATAATGACATACTTGTATATATACTCGTCTATAATAGTTTTCTGCAATGCCTGCTCACATTTTTTTTCCTTACTTGTAATGCATTTATTCTCATTTCTGTCTACTGTTACCTTTTCATGGTAAGCACTAATCTATTATATATTATCTTATTGTGTTATGCGGAAAATTAGCATTTAGCCATCATTATTTTGTAACTACTACTTCCATCTTCTCTTCAGCATTATCTATACATCTATCAAGTAATTCAAACCATTTTTATTATGGTCTCCGCTCTCAAATATAAATTACGTTTATCTCCGCATAAAGCGACACTTTTGTAGCAAAACAACACTTTACATAAACAAGAATCAATAACCTGGTCGGCAGTAGTACTCTGACAGAGAACAGTGCGTAGAGAGAAAGAGTAAAGAAAAATGCAATAAATGGGTTCGACCAAATAGCCAAAACACAAAAGCAACAACAGTGTAGAGTCATAAAGAACGACTGTACATGTTCATTTTCGAAATTTTTATACTTCTAAATTGCAAATTTGCATTTTGTAATAAAATATAACGATGTACAGAAAAACAAGCCATATAATAACCCTTGGATAAACAGATAATGGTAAAAAATAAGAAAAAAAATTGCAGGAGTGATAACTGATTTCTCACGACAAATGAAAGGTGTTTGAAAAAGGACGCAGGTAAAAAAAAAAATTTAATGATAATGATGCCAACATTGCAGTCGGAATATTATTCATTTTGTGAAAAAAATGAAGTGGATGAAGCAATTACGTTTCTCACCGGAGATTTGTGATGATAAAGTCGGTGAGTGACAGACCTGCTATGAAAGTTAGTCCATACAAACAACAAGACAGTTTGGTTGGCATTATGGTAAAAAGTCAAAATTATGTATCAGAAGATAAAAACCACACATCAAGTGTGGGTATATTCAAAGTGAAAAGAAATGGACGCATTTACATTCACAAGTTACTACTAAAGAATTACATATTTATTATTTCTCAAGGGAAAAAAGTGATTTTTAACGAAAAAATTTGCACACACTTTAAAATTTTCAAGTGGCATGAATTATTGTTGCGGCTAATTGTTTCTGTCAATGTTTTCTATTGAAATTACGGCACCACATTTCAAGAAAAAAGTTATTAGTTGAGCAAACCCGGATTTTGATTTTCTGTGCTGTGTATTACATTCAAAGCACTTTACACTGGGTTATTGGCATGAAAATCTAATTGCTTGTAGATTTAAAACACGATTTAAAAGAAGCGTTTTACTTGAGACAGTTGTATCACCCGTGATTTGGATTTGAAACCTATTATTTTACCGGTATTCTTTTAAAAGATTGGTTTGGTACAAAATGTTTTACGAACAACTTGCGCATACACTTGTGCCTACTACTCGTATTTCATCTTGTTGGTAATGTAAGAATCACGACTTTTGGTACAAAAACAAACAACATTTTTGCAATCATTGTTCTCCTCATCATCGCATCGGTGCTGACGCTTCGATATGCTCATGTATTTTTTTAAAAATCGTGTTTAGTGCAGGCAAAATGTAAACGAACATTATAAATTCACTTATTGCCTTTTTCACTTCTGCAAGTTCTTAGAACGTGTTTTTTTTCTCTCCTGTAAAATGAAATATACATAATATGACTTCACACACAGATATGATCGTGTTCGACAGGTAGTCGTCGTCCAGTCGAGTCCATCGATCCGATCCAAGCATCAACAAAAGAAAGAAAGAGAGACATGAAATTTGTTAAAATTTCTCTCACTCAACTCTTCCATGTATTTACCAATGTTTACTATTTTCTTGCATAAAATGTTATTGCCAAGAGCTGAGTGAGATAATAAGAACAAATTGTATTACATGTTCTGTCGCTTGGCATGAACTTGCATAATTTCTGATACCTAGTCATTTTACTGATAAATCGCACTTCATATTATTACACACATTCCTTTGTTGAATTGATCATCATCAACCAGTCTTCAGCTCAACCACCAAGAAAAAAAAATGTAAGGAATATTGGTTTCAATATTCACACACACTTCAAAGCAGAAAATTCAACTGAAAGGTTGACTTGTAAATTTATTACATATTGAGTTTTGCCGGCTCGTAAAAAAAGTATGAAAAGAAAAAAAAGGATTATATTTTTCTGTTAAAAAATGTGCTTCATTCCACTAGATTTTCCAAGTAGTGCGTGCTCTCATCATGGTTTTTACCCTTTTTCTTACATTTTTCCAATTCCATTTACATGTCATCATGCCATTCCGCAAGCAAACTATCAGATCATCCTCATCATCATCTTTCTGATCATCTTGAAAAGTCAAGAAGAAGAAAAACCATTTACAATGGTTTCAATCCCATCACAAAGTTATACATCTCCTTCTTTATTTTCCTATACCATTATCATCATCGTCGTCACCACTTCATATAGCTTAAAAATCTTGTGTAACGTCTTTCTTTTTCCTATCTTGTTTTCTAATTCTTTCATTTTCCTCGCGTCGTCGTGACATGTACTTAAAGGTGCATATAATCACCATTTCTAGTGTGCCGCCGTCATATACCTATTGCTTTCAAAATACACTATCTACCACAGACATAATGCCATATTATACAACATTGCACAAAAAATATTGATTGCAGGTGCAAGAAACTCCAACAGCAGCTCACGGAGTACGTGTCGTATCGCTGTCTCGTTGTCAGTTTATTCAGCACTGTATACATATCGGCATTGGCTGACAACGACAAGTCTAACTCTCTGAAAAGGACAAGAGTAATAAGAGCAAAAAACGAAAACTGAACACATTTTCCTTTCTTAGTGTATACGTAAGCTTAATCATACTCTCTTCAGCCAAAAGAATTTTTTTCCATCAACTTTTTTTTACCTTCACAGTAGTAGCAACAGCAGCGAAAAAATGCAGGAGCGAAAAAAAAAATCATTTATAAGAAATATCTTCTTTGTCTCGCTCGGTAGCAGAGTATGTTGTTATATAAGCCATATATACTACCAATTTTACCATAACTTCATCCCGTCGTTAATATACTTTCTTTCTTTTTTAGAAAGAACTCAATAATAATATTGTAACAACCATCAAATTCAGAGCAAATCACAAAAGCCATCTTATCATCCGTTTCCTGGTAGTACACTGTAGCACTAACAGTGACTATAGTGGCAGTGCAGGGAGCTAATGTGGTGTAGCATTTTTAACACGCATAACAAATCGAAAAAACGAAGAGGAACGTCAAAAGCATGGTTTGATGATGTGATGGGTGATGGAACTACCTATCGCAAAGATTGAATAACATTGTCATGTATCACATCATATTACCTACTTCATCACTGCAGTTTTCTTTGGTGGTAGACAGCAGGGAGAGAGAGAGAGAGAGAGAATGAACGCCGACGACCAAACCGAGCAAACGCAAACTTTATCGTTATACATCTCACACGAAGCAAGAGAAATGAATCGAAAAGGAATAGAAAGAAGAAACGAACGAATTTAATACAATGTTGATGGCAAAGCGTATATATAGGTATTTGGGAGAGAGAAGAAGAAGAAGAGTGAAGTGCGATGGGATATTGACTTGTAGTTTGTCCGAACAAAATGCTTTTTGCTGACGTGACAAGGCACAAAAAATATTCACAACAAGAGAAAAATGATATAATATACACACACAAAAGATGCAGTGCATTTACAAGTATCAACTATGTCGTTATATGCATTATAAATTTTTTTCCGTGCAAATATAACGAACCCAAACCGTGCATCTAGTGAATCATTAAACTGAAAGAAAAAGAGAGAGAGAGAGAAAAAAAAAATAGAAAAGGGAGAATTTTTATTTTGGCTTTGCTATTTTTTCATTCTGACTGATGATGATTCGATGTTGACAAATAAGATGTTTTTAGAGTTAAGCATTTCATTTCTATATTATTATTTTAGGCTTTCAACAAGGTGTATTTAGCCAGCATGTAGTAACACATCATAAGCATATATTATGTAGGTACATATTATTATACATAGGTATGTACATGACGGACGATGATGAACAACCGAATATTGCCAGTGTGTAGGGGGTTACCCTATTAGGCTGAATATCTAACGCTTTCAAAAAGTTTGCACTTGCACCCTGTGGCTGAGCATTCTGCATAAATAATTGAAAATGACTTATTTTTTATTTGACAGGAATTCGCGTAAATTCCAGTTGGAAAAAGTAGTCCGACAAGATTTTGCTGATGAGATAAAAATAATAATCAGCAAATATGTTTGCAGGCCAATATCTTCACAAAAGAAAATGGATGATAAATGCTTACATGAACAACCGTCATCATTTATTATATTTACCTGCATTCACGCAGTAGGAAGAGAATCGTGAAAATATTGTGCATATATACTTACTCAACTAACCCTAATGATTAGTGATTACCACTTCATTTGATTAGAAAAGGAAATAATTGTGTTTTTATCAATTTTTCGGATCGTCTTTCACCACAACCAGTATTTGAAAATAAGTATCTTATAATGGGCTGAGTAAACAAGTCCAATCATCAATTAAATGGCCAAACAAGATAAAGAAGAATATTGGCAACATTATAATGTGGTATGAACTTGCTCTACATCCATTGCAAATTCAGAAATGAGCTTTACGTGACAGACAACAATCGTGTCTACTACTGCTATCGCTTTATACAAAAAAAAGCTCAATAGACTGCTTTTCGTCAGTTTTCATGCTTATTTATTTTTATTGATTATTACAACAACAGCTTACAGAATATCAACTTTTTTTTAGAACCTGCGCAAATGTTTTTCGAACATGAGAATAATCAAATGTGTATTTTACATTAACATAAAACCGCTTATATATAAGTCCGCATATTATGATCAGTCGACTACCATTTGATTATTTGATTAATCTTGTTTTTTGTATTGATCCAACTGGAAAATTTATCAAGACAGGTTAATTCTTCAAAAGAAATACCAAAGCTTGAAACAACTTGTTCGTTTTCTGCCGAAAAAAATCAATTTGCTGAACTGTTGTGTAAGCATGCAAGATAACATGACATTGTTCATGGCTCATCAGAAAGTCATCGACTCTCCATGTGCAGCGATATATACATAACTCTTTATTCGATACGACTATTGCTTCTGTTGCTGTTTAAGAAATGAAAAAAAGCCCCTAATTATCTCGATTGTCTGGTCATGTTTCAATCGGAACGAATAATAGTGATATGGCAAAACAAGAAAATCTGTTAGGCGTAGTTTAGAATTACCTGTACTCATACATACATACCTAGTTACTTACTACTGCTCTTCAGGTTATCTTATTTTTTCTCTTCTTAATCTTTCCCATCAAAAAGTATATACATGTGCACTGCTGCTTGCTGTCAGATTCACCGTCGGTCTCCTCATGCAAACACATCATTCAATCATTAACACTTAGGAAAAAATTACTACTCTACATGAAATAAATTCAGTCACACCAGCCATTCCAATCCATCCAGTTCTTGTCTGTTTGCTTTTTAGTCTAGAGAAAAATTTTTTAATCTTGAATACCAGCACAGCTGCGTGTGTGTTGGTATATAGAGTATATACTGTGTAACTAATCTAGATAAAATAAATAAAATAAAACTAGAGTTGATTTTGTGATCCACCGTCATCATCATCATGATATTATATGTATTATGGTAATGATCACTATCAACTTCAATCCTCCAATCCATTTGAAGTAATCTGTATATTGTCTGACGATGATAATATGAAAGAGAGAGTCGTTTTTTCCGATCACAATGCCATATATGTAGTGATAACAATAGGAAAATAATAAAATAAAATATCTTCAGCAGTTTCAATACTAGAGAAACACCAAATCAACTAGTTGGTTCTTTTTTTTCAACCGATTTTTACGACAGTGAAAATGATGATGATGATCATCATCTTCATGGTCAAGTCAACTTATTATTATTATTATATAATCTTGTAATGAAATCGACAAACAAACAAAATATCTTCTATTAAAAACTGAAAAGGAGAAAACAATAAAAAAAATATTTGAGGTTTTTGTATCTCGTTGTCTACTAAATCCTACATTTTTTTGAAAACCACTGTCTTCAAACAAGTTTTCTTGCATTTCGGTTCTCTCAAATGTATATTCACTTTGACAAGAAATACTGACACTGACAGTGAAGGAATATTGAAGGCTAAAGCCAATACAATTATTCTAGACTTCACGAACATAAATATTAATTAGTAACCCTCATACTGATGGCGTATTAATCAAATGATGCATGTCAGTGAAATTTGGAGAGAAAAATTGGCACAATATGTACAAGCATTTACATGTCAGTGTGAAGAGGGAAATCAAATGATATTTTAAAAAAGTTCTTAATGAATGTCAGCAGTGGTGTCAGTTTTGACTTGAAATATGTGGACGGTCTGCCGCGTTCAAGTAAGCAAAACAGGGCAAGTTAGTGGGTGTCCTTTTTATCCCATTCTATGAACAAGTAGTTTATGCACTGAACAAACTACATTTTTTCCTTTTTTCTGCCTTTTTCTGATGGCTCATGAGTCCTTTTGAACTGGAATCATATTTCAAAACATTTTTATGCCCGACAACAAAAAACACAGTTGTAGTTGCAATCTAATAAAAAAATGAAACTCAATGTTTTAATTTCATAAGTAGCAGCGAGATAAGGGATAATATATACACGAACATCATTTCAGGAAAAAAATGCATGTATAAACAAATAAACCCTTTATTAACGTTAAATGTAATGGTCAAGTAAACATTGCATAGGACTACACACAGGGTAGCACCGTGAAGAAATAGTCATTTACCAAGATGTGACATTTGTAGGAGATAGACATCAAAGACCGTCGGTTGACTCCACTTCTTTTGATACTTGAAATCAAGTAGACTATGGTGTGGAGGGTAGAACGATAAAAGAAAAAATATTATACGACCGACAAGCACACAGCAGCAAATCATTTGTGAGATTTACTGCTTTTAAGATCACTTATCTCTCCTTGTAATCCAATATGCCACGCCACATGCCATGATAATAATATGACAAGATGATAAGAATGATTGTGAATATTGTGATGCCAGCTTTTGTACATCAAGCATATTCATGTACATACGTAGGTATGTATGTGGCTCATTGGAAATGTGATCCCAAATTACATACATACGCAAACAGCAAGCACACACACTTTGTACAAATATCTTTAGCGTGTGTGCCTGAAATTATGAATGAATTAATTCTTTCAGCTCCAGCAAATCAATGCGTCATTTGATCTACAAACAAACAATCCACAAATCCTTAACCCAAATTGTCCTTCTGCAAACGCCCTCACATGCCTTGAAATTACTTTTATTTCACAAAAATACTGCGTATTTTATTTGTACCATAAAGCTCAAGTATGTTTCTCAACCTTTTCAAACGTCATATTATCTTTTATGCTTTCATCGTCCACTTTAGCTTATAACAAAATCTACATAATATCATCAACAGATTTGGGTGGGATTTATGCTTGTGCATACATCATACTTATTTTAAATCGAAATGGAAAAAATAGGAAACAGTAGTAGTATCTGCAATCTACATCGCATTATAAATGTCATGTGCACAACAATTCCTTTCTTCTCTTGAAATATTTGCAGTTATCATGTTCAAATCAAACCAGCGATCGTAAGATCAGTGAAAAAAGTAGCCGGGTTATCAAATAGTTCAAAATGT
>JAHZMZ010004427.1:0-10063 GCA_027743805.1 Lepidocyrtoides sp. E14 | reverse complement strand
GAAGACCAACTCATCGAAAAAGAGAAGAGCGTAGGCAGGCAAGCAACTGTGAAAAGGGGAAAGACTTAACAAATTCATTAAATTTATTTCCACTCCAGTTACTCATTTCATCTCCTTAGTCGAATTAACTCCATTAGGACAGAGCCCATTAAACCAAAGAAAATTGTCCAAAAACTAACGTTTACGCCTCTGTAATGTAAACTTGTGTAGTGGCAGACAGTATACAACTTGCCGTGGCACTTACTAACTACCAACTGCTCCTCTACTATTTGACAAAAATGAACCTTTGTTTTTGCTCCCTATAAGCTATTTTCCTACTAGCAAATACAGACGAATAACTATCTATGTGTAGCATGTTCAGTCTGTCTCTACTATTATTACCTTTATACATACTCGAGGGCGCATTACAGATTGAAGTAAAAGTATGCATGCTTTTGTTACTGTTAACGAAAGGAGCCAGAGTAAGTCTATCCCAGAGGAAGGGATAACTTAAAAAAAACTTATCTTTTTTCTGCACATCGTCTTTTACACATTCCACATGACCATGTAAATGTAAAAACTTGCGATACAGGTACATAAAATGCCGGATCAAATACCTTTACCGGCAGTTTAATTCAAGAACTACTTTTGCATTGCTTTAAATAAAAACGACATCAGTAAATACCATTTTGACCGGCCGCAAGTTTTGATTATGATTTAGACAATATATTGTACTGTCTGTCCACTTTTGATCAATTTATGCTCTTAATTCATGCATTTCTGTTTTGAAGCTGTACTGTGTGCATCTAAGTTTTGCTTGGCTTATCGTTTAGAAAATTAAAGAACAACAGAATGCAAAAAGAAATTACTAGTATATTCATTGCCAACGTAACAACAACTAGTTTAACACTTGCTTCCTCTCCATTTGCCATTTCCCAAACGGATTTCTTATTCCTTCCTCCACAAGTTGTTTCTTGGAAAATGAACTTTCACGTGTTTGTACATGAGATGAAACCTTTGACGTCTACTAAAACGCGTACTATGGCCAAAAATATTAGTCAATACTTCTCAATTACAATTTAGAGAATCTCTTTTTATTCAATATTTTTATTTTACCTTTAACCTTATTAGCTTCTCAAAATGGTCTCATTTATAGTCAGTTACATTCCGTAAATATCGTAACTTCCTCCTAAAAATAACTTTCTGCCTCATGACATGCATCGGAGAAAGTTACATAAGCAAAATGGTAACTGATATACAATTAAAATATAGCAAGTACCACCATGCTACTATGTGGGATATTTTAGTCCTTAGTGAATTCATTACGCATCTCGGCTATAATTTTCATATTTCCGTTTAAATAAAGAGTTCATGGAGAAAATTTTTGCAGCCCGGTGAAATGAATTATTTGATCGATAATATTTTGTCAATGGATTTTAGGATGGAAAGGCATAAAGAGATGAACCACCATTTTTCGTCACACCCGACCGCGCGTTAAAACGGCTTAAATTGTTCCACAATTGCATTTTGTGGAGATGATGGGTTAATAGTGTTGCGTTGATGAGTGGAGCCGGATGTGGTACGGTGCGGCTCTAAACAGGTCTCATCATTGGTGTTTTTGTCACCCCTACGATGCATGAACAATAATAAGTTTTCATTCTGATGGAAATACCAGTGACAATTTAATGTGTGCCAAATTATAGAAAGCATAACTTGTACAAGTGCTTTCCCATTTACACGACATAACGTATTATTTAACGGGGACTTTACTATTCTATTTATTTGGGAAGCAAACATGTCCAGAATACCTCACACTCACATTAGTCACACTCTTGAAAACAGTAAAGAGAAATAAAACGGAGAAATGAGTAGAATATATTTCTTGCATAATTCATGTATCCGCTCCTCAATCCAGAGAAGCCATTATCAGGATGAGTTTTGCTTGCTGAAAAGTGACAATGAAATTAGTAAAACATTTTAGTTGAGTAAGGTTCTTTTGTAAATTAAATAAGAGGGAAAAGGGAAGATAAGAAAGTGGAAAACACTCAAGAAAGCCTAAGCGTTGAAGTATGTAAGGTTGTTTTTCTCTTTCACTTTTCTCTCTGACCATCTTTGTACACAGTTTGAGAAACTGGCACGAGGGATAAACACATAGATTGTAAATGCAATTTATATGTTGTACTTGTACACAAAAGTATGCTACTACGTATGGCTTCGGGAATAAGATAAAATGGAAGGAGAAAGTGCAAGTTGGTGTTATTGCCATTAAAGTTAAACAGGATGACAGAACTGGAGAGAAGTAAAAGTGAAAGAGAAAATAAGAAGTGAAGAGGAGCAAGAATAATACGTCGTGTGACAGTGAGAAGGGCATGTAAGCCGTCTGTAAAATTGCGTAGAGCATTAAATCAAGGAAGCAAACGGTCCATTTAGTCAAGCATCTCTTGCAACTTCAACTTCTTCTCCACTGCTCCTCTCCTTTAGTACTCTTCACACAATTTACTCACTGCTCACCACTTCTTTAACATCTGCTTATATGCATGTTCTTCAAGAAAACCAAAGCAACAAAAAGAAAGACTGAAAAGGCTGTACTTGTGCTTTAGCTGGCGCAGTAAATATTAGCAGTAGCAAACAAGTAGCAGTAGTAATAGTAGTAGTAGCCATGGTTAAAGTGGCTGAATAAAATGAACTTGGAGTAGTCTACATGATCATGATATTATAAAACGGTATACATACATACATGTACATATGTGTATACAACCTAGAATATAAAGAAAGCTGTACAACGGGAAGTCGGAAAGTAGAAACTCACTTTGCTTTGTGTAACTCTACTGATATGTTCGTACGTGGTGGCGGTTGTGGTAAAGCGTGGTTGTGGGACCAAGGTTGGCATGCAGACCTGATTCACTCACTGCTAGACAAGTTCAAATACAGAATTCACTTTAACAGCACACACCGTACGTACATCTACTACAACTGACATAAAAACAATGTTAACATAGAGAGTGAGTGAACTCGGGCTGTGTGATCTGCTGAAATTTTCCTGTTTTAGTTGTAGTCTGCCTGCACGTAGTTAGATAGTACTACAGCTTATGCTGTTAGACTGACTGAGGAGTAGACAAAGTAGAAAAGTGCAACCCAAGTTGTTAAACTCATAGTGGGGTTTTATGAACACATTTGGGTAATTCAGTGAAAGCCACACAAAGCTTTCTTTACAAATGATTATATCTGCATGCACATCCCAAAGATAAATTTTACCTGTATGACTGTGCTTAGCGAAAAGAGTAGGGCACTTATGAATTTCTACTTTGACGCAGAGGATTTTGATTACAGGTGGTGTGAAATTTCTAAGGTAATTATCAACTTATATTTTAAACTATTTGTTGATAGATTTAATAAATGAAGTAATATTAATTTGAGGCATCAATTGGCAGTATAAGTAATTAGTATGAGCTATCATCTTGTGATTTATCCAAAGTTGATATGACTTTTATGACTAAGTGTGGCATAATTTTATGCTCCTCACATTTCTATTCATACAAAGAAGCAAGTTCAGGACTGATGTTGGCTCTGTTGTTAAAAAAACAGCGGTCATAATCAATTAGTTACTTCATCCTAAACGGGTCATCTGTAAAATGTATAGTATGTATGATAGTCACAAGTCAAGCATACACATTTGGAGATGAAACATATCATAAATCTGTTTGCACGAGACAATCAGACATTTTTGTTCTCATTTAATTTAACTTGCTCCACTCATTGTCAGAAAGAATCACATTTAGACTTTAACGAAGTTGTATTAAAAATAAGCAGAAACAGAAAATGTAATAAGAGATCTATGTCGTTTTCTCTTTTTTTCAAGCAATAATAACAGTGCCAGATATTTGTATCAATTTCGCCTGTCATCATCACGGACCAGTGAGATAAAAACCACCACAAGCCACTGTCTGTCCATTACTGTCAACGAAATTACTAAGAGCCTTCAACATCCTCTGTTCCAAAGTCTGGTCACTAATACTGCACACGAGCTTATGAAAGGAATATGAACCAAATGGGGAAGAAACACGCCAGCAATAGTGGTGGACTGAGTTACAGAACTAGTCCGAGTTTTCTCGCTTCTGTAGAATTCTATCAGTAGAACTGTTCCCTTTCCCACACCATTCCAATAGCAATATTATGTACTTACGTACCTACTTATCCTACCACTATTACTTCTGCTATTGCGACTGTGACTCTTTTTTTTTCGTAGAGGCCTAAAGTTTCAGCCTCCTTTACGTCCCCAATCTTACCTACATACATACATGGCGTTGTTGTGGATGGATAACCGAGTAAAGTGAAAGCTATATTATGTGGAGCTAGCCCAGCGTGTGTCCGCATTTGTCGTACAAGTTTGAAAAGTATAATACGGAAAAGTATTGTAGTGAGTGACCATTTCCTTATTTCTCTAATAAAAGAAGTGGAGAGTATAAACAAATGGTCTAATAATATTGACCAAGTCCAGCTGCCGTAAAAATCTCATTTTTTCCAGACAGTAACGACTGGGAATATATCAATGATGACAGTTGAAAATCGAAACAAGATTGTATGAAAATTATTATTAAAACCTTGGTGATGGCCTTTAATGCACTATGTATGTGGTGGTGTGGAGAAAGGATGAACAGTTCCAATTGACGCGTTATAGGCACATAAGTAATATTTATATTATGATATTGTATAGGTATAATGTCGCCACCGCAAATGGGTAGGCTCAGTTTATAAGAAGTAAGAAAGTGCAACTAAAACGCAATTATTTAGAAACTCTGTTGAACTACAGTCTGTCTCAAGAAAAGTAGGCAAAGAAAGAGAGAAAAGAAAGCCAGAGATTCTATTTGTCAACTCATGATTCTCTCTTTAGCGTGCTCCTATGTCCTACTACAACTACAATACCGCGTGGTTTTCGTTTCATCTAGTTGCATGCATGCTGTCGTGTGGTGGTGGAGGGAGAAAGTGTGGTGGAGGAATACCAGAAATCACGTCAGACAAGCACGGTAGGAGGAAATTGCCCATTTTCGTGTATAAAACAGCTGTTGCACAAGCTGTTCTTGGTGACACATTAAATCACTATGGTCGTAATGAAACTCTCTCTTGCCATTTTCTCCTTTTCATTCCATCCATGTACACACTCAATCTTACTACTGCGTCAGTTTTCCTCAATGTGTGTATTATTTCATAACCAAACTTTTGTATAGCTACAAATAGCCAATTTTTCATCATTCTTAAAAAGAAAGGCATTCATTCGAATGCCATCATCATACTGAAATTGCATTGTGTCACATATGGAACTGGACGTTTCTCTGACAAGGTAATGCTATATTACTCAGGATTTGTAAACTCATTGCCAGTCGGCAGTTTGAAATTCAATAGATGTGTGGAACAGGCATGGACAGATATAAAAAATTTACTTCTATGATGTATCAATTCTGCTCAATTTAGAGTTTAAATAAAATAGTGTCCTTTATTAAATGTCTTTCATTTTTGTTTCACCATCAGTCTGCCATATATTTTCTTTAAAAAAATAGTTCACAAACTGTTGTCAATACATGCAATGCTGCACAAGCAAATGCTAAACATATTGACAAGGCTATTCAGATGGTCATTTTATATTCAGTTGAAATAAACTTTATGGAAAGTAAAATTTTACATAGGAATCACATACTACCATTAGTATCACAGTATGGCTGAGGTGGAGAAAGCAAGGGCAAAACGATTTGAGTCGGCATTGGCGTCAACTTAATTGTGTAAGTAAATATGTAAAGCTCTGTTCTATAGACACCAAATATAATTCACTCACTCATTGCAATTATTTAGCTTCACTTATCATTTACTTATCGATGCCACTACCATCTGTATTTAATTAAGAAAATTAAAAATGTCTCCAATAATAAAACTCATTTTATCCAAAAGTTTCCGAACGCCATGAGACACAAGCTTTTTTTTTAGGAAGTCAGGGACAACCCATAAAAAAGTAAAAGTAAATGAGCTGCGAAGATTAGAACTGCCTCAACGGTCAATGTATATGTTTTTATCATCCAAGCCTTACAAAGTTTTAATAATGTGATAAGAGATTTCTCCCTAGGCGATTTTTGTATTTGATGTAGCATTGGCAAGCGGAAATAGTAGGGAAGCATACAGGAAAAACTATGATTGCATTGGAAGCATTCATCTTTTCTCTCACCGGATGTTCTCCAACAAATTTCATCTTTATAAGAAGCAAAAGCGTGTTCTGTAGTATGCTGGCTGATATGTATGGAATAGTAACAATAAGAATTGAGAAACCGGTGAAAGAAATGAGGTCCTGATCTCAGTGTTTTCTACGTCGCTACGATAACTTCCTTTTTTTCTCGAGGAGCTATCCTACAACCTTTCTAAAGAAAGCAGGATTTATCATAACATGCCCTTAATATACAAGGTTAGTTTGTACTCCTCTGTCACTCAATCATAAAAGGCAATCAAGCATTTTCCTTTGGACACCTCTAATAACCAGAATTTCATTGAACTACTTGCTCAACTTTTAATTATCATTATAGATCTAGCAAACAATATTACATACATTACTTTAGGCAGATTACAAACTTTTATTGTATATCTGCTAATGAAATCTGTTCTCCTCTGTCAAGAAATAATTAGAGTTTTACGATGTAACGTATTATCAATCTTCCAAGCTCTTTTATTATTAAAAGAAATTATAATGTCTATTTGTCTTGTAATTTGATAAACATAGCAGGTCAGCATGAAGGATATGAAATTATGTCTAGAAAAAAAATACACGAGTATTATTTTCAATAAAAGCACACATTCTCTGTGCATTCGAAACATTTCCCTTTGTCGATTGAAACACAATTAGCTGACAAACTGATTTACAAAAACAATGTAAAGGAGCTTTCAGCTAATTTGGTGACGAATGGCTTTGAATGCCAATTGCCAAGCCCAGGCCTACTTGACTGGCACTATCGACAGAAGGCAGAACAGAGAATACTATTATTACGGTAAATTGATAATAACAATCGCTTTATGCATGTAGTATGCAATGTACCATTTGTACCTACAGTATAAGCACATACGGCAAATGAAAATGGCCAAGTCAAGTCAAACAACTTTTGTCTACACATGGTCGATCGCTAAATAGCGTAACATCGCTAAATGAGTCAGCTAATTAATAACGTAAAAAACAAAGTGTTTTATATTCATATCCAACGGAATATTTAATTAAGTTGCTCTACTATATCACTATAATTTATTGAGAGAAATACATATTAGCAACAGAACGTATTCCCATTTCCCATCTCATCTTATACGTACGACAGCATCATCATCATCTAATGAATTCTTGCCCTGTACAATAATAAAATGCTATTATTTATAAGTGTACAGTATGTGTGTGTGTGTAGCAGTTGGAAGTTGGAAAAAGGAATCATAATAATAGACATAAGCACCAAGGAATAGAGAACGTGTCTCCTCTTTTAATTTCCTAGACTCCGAGTAATAAAAACAACCAAATCCGCCTTCATTTCCTCTTGTGTCATCTAAAACTACATACTCCTACGACATTTTGTTATTACTGCAGATTGTCAGAATATTAGAAGTATTTTTTAATAATGATAATGTCATTTTACTTTTCTGTCGTACTAACATTATTCTTTCACATTATGCTCTCAGCCCAAAATTACATTATTTCTAGTTAACATTTCATGCTTGTATAATAAGAGTTGCTCTACTGTACCTATTGCAATGATGATGATAATAATATTACAATTCATTACATGTAAATGCATGCGCCATACATATTTATTATAAGTATTTTTATAACTGTGAATATTATATAATGCGTAATTTGGTTGATGGGAATGTCTTTAAAATACTGCTCATTCAAAACGGTGAACAATGTGCGATGAAGCGAGCAAGTACCTTTAGTGGTCTTTACACACAGACACATCAATTGCAATATTATTTAGGTTAGTTTAATGGAATTCCAGATACAGACGGCCGTCATCATATACTCAAATTACTCTTACCCTGTCATTTCTAATTAACTATGGAAGCAATAACTATAATAATAACTGCATAATTATTCTCAGTAGGGAAGAGTAACTACCTATGTATGTTTTTTATTGCTCTCACGAAGCTGGTGCTGTGTGCTTAATCTTTTTTTAAAGTAATTCACTGAATTATACAGTACTATTTTTAAAGAGTATTTTCAGATCTGTCTGCAGTTTTAATCTTTTTTGTTATGCGCTGCTGTTGTGTCAGGAAAAAATAATTTTTTTGTCAGCTCAACACCGTCTTACTTAACTATACTAATTTCTATCGTGATTTTAGTATTGAGCATTTAGTTGAAAAACCAACGATTGCAGATTTACTTTGCAATGCAATGTTAGAAATGTTTGAAGTGTTGAACCTAAATACATAATTATTAGCCATTGACGAATTGTCAAATTACAGAGCCCAGAGCCCTTTCTCACGTAACATATCTCGAATGTGATATCATCTACTGCTATCTTTATTACTTTCTTGGCATGAAAAGTTTAAGCACTAGACACAAGTAGTATTTGAGATATTCTTTCGGGTGTTATGTGGGAAGAAAAATCAGTAGTATGCCGACGTAAAGTATGACAATTAAAGTTAAGCACACATATTCATAAACTAGGACAGGTCTTGGTGATAGACATGATGAGCTGATTTATAAGAAGCCCATTGCGCGCTGGATGCTGACACTTGACTGCAAGCATTTTATGAGTGGCAATGATTAGATTTGGTCCAATGCAATGAAACCAGGTTTATACGTATACATTTGACATATTTTAAGAATTTTTAGAGCTTTGAGTTTTAGAGCTTAGTCGTCCTAAGACTGCCTTAAATTACCGTCAAAATCTTAAAATCATTAGCAATGTATACTTGCAACTTGATGTCAAGAAACAATTAAGTTTCGAGATGTCAGTTCCGCACTTTTAACTTAGGGTCTGAAGATTTGAAAGCTATAAGTATGCACATTTATTTAAGGAGGATGAGTTGTAATTGCATGTATGGCAAAAAACATACGTATGAAAAGATGAATTACTTACTAATAAATACTTTTCAGTATCATAATTCGCATAATGTGGTAAACATATATGCTTCAACCATCTATCAACCAAAGCTTTAAACGCCTCACTGCGTACTGAACTTTTTATAATTAAAAGGTCATTAAGAATTTAATGCTCTTCTGAGTCAGGGTTCTGACCAGAGTAAACAGTATGTTTAAGTTAACTTAGAGTAAGAAAATGAATATGCAAAAAAAAATATTTCTAAGCGTATCCAGGTTTTACATTTGCCCCAGAACTGAACTGCCATAAAATATGCCGAAAAAACTGCTTACAATGCAAGAATATATTTAAAAAGCTTACCGTTAATAATATCTCTGATTTTGATAAAACGATGCGTTGCTCTTACAACCGGATGATGATGATGACAGCTCCAAAGTTTTTCTTTTGGTTGAAGTAAAATTTTGTACTTACTACTACAACAATCTGTTAATGATGTAGGATTATGGAACAGTTA
Source organism: Lepidocyrtoides sp. E14 (assembly GCA_027743805.1). NCBI lineage: Eukaryota > Metazoa > Arthropoda > Collembola > Entomobryomorpha > Entomobryidae > Lepidocyrtoides > Lepidocyrtoides sp. E14. The sequence continues at coordinate 514 of JAHZMZ010004427.1, read as the reverse complement.
CTGGATGAAATACTGGTTCAAAGTATGAAAAAATTAATGAAAACAGCGAGGAAATATTTTCAATACAGACATGTACAGCTCAGCGGTACTACTGTCACAAGAAAAGTTAATACCTTCACAATAGTAATGTTTGTGTAACAAAAAAGCTTCCTTTGAAAGCCTGCGAACTGCAAGATGTCCAATTAAGTTCAGCTTAACGTTCTATAAAATCTTTAGTTTCAAACAAAATTTCTCATCAACCTCAGACTTCCTCTAAAACACTCTCTTGTAGTAATGATCAATGGTTTTTTTTTCAAATCAAAGGTATATTAGTTACCGGAAACTGTTTCCTGCTAGCAAAAAAAAATGGAAATCTTCAAAGAAGTTGAGTAAATACAGTGAACAATGAGCTGTGTCGATGTAAGTGTATATTTTTTATAACAGACACGATGATACGCTGATGATGGAAGTAATCTCGTGTTCCCCTCTCTTCCTTTCCAACTGCTGCTGTACTGGAAGCAGAAGAAGATGAGAA
>JAHZMZ010004426.1:0-11732 GCA_027743805.1 Lepidocyrtoides sp. E14 | reverse complement strand
TAATAATAATTATTACGTTTATGTCGCCACCATTAATTCTTATTACACCCTATATTAGTTAATGCGTGCCTACACAAATCACTCATTCAAATTAATTTGATAATTTAAATGATAATGATATATTTATTCTGGTACATATACATACCTGATTCTTTTAACAATCTCTCCTTTTCCTTTTGACATTATATGTCATTTAATTGCTTGTTTAAACGATAAAATGGATGTTATTATTGCTATAATCAATAATATTGTTGCAATTAATGCATAAACCAGTTAAATGTCCTAATCACAAATTTGTTCTGTCTAGTTAAACTATTCACTATTTGCAGAGTTAGAGGTTCACGATGTGATTCAGAGAACAAAATTCCAAATGGCCAACGCTCTTACAGTTTGCACCGTTTGTGAAAGCGAAAAAGGAAAAATACACGCCTGCATAATTTAATGTACACTGATCTTATAAATGAATCCAAAAGACTAAAAACAGTTATTTTTCTCGTATTTTGTTACTTGTTTTTATTTTCTCATTCCATGCTTCTATTTATTTTTAAAAATATAACCTAGTTCATTCCGTGTAGAAAGAAAACACAATTATAATCTTCAAGTTTTGCACCAGGCCGGATAATTCCTGATCAATTGAGTATTTTCTTGGCAATGAAACAAAACCAAATAATGCTGTTTCACACTCCAACAAAATTTCCGCACATAAAATACATACACATAAATATAGTACATACTTCCCCTTACAATTCCAAAATAATAAATTTTCTTCTCATGTCAGAGTCAGTCATAGTGGCATTAACTGTGTGATTGCTTATCCCCGTGTTTATTTTTCTCTTATAGAATTTTTCAAGTGTGTAGTAAGTAGTAGTGAAAGCTATCTCACCTTTTTTATGCCTTGTGCTTTTGTACTTTAGACGCCCTTGCCAAAACTTTGTACATACTTAGCAGTCCTCATCCAAAACAATTATTGCCTTTTAATTTAAACTTTTTATTTAAATACGCAAATACACAATCAACTTTCTAACTTCATTTATAAACACACATTATACTATTTTTATTCGTCAGTTAAATAAATTTCCTGATATTATCCTAAATATATAAATAAATATACTGCGTTTCTGCTTAAATAAAGTTCCATTTGCACAATAATTTTCTTCACTTACACACATTCACCTCTTCCACTCTCTGTGCAATATAATCTTTAATGTTTTTTAGCAATCTAGTAGAGGACTGCACTCGTTATAGTAGTAGTACTCGTCGTCATCTCATAATATATTGTACACAAACAACACAAATAATAAATCCTTTTTGTAACAAGAGCAAAACTGCAACCACTACGACACTAGCAACAAAATGTGTACGCTTTGTGTGCTAGTAGAGTGCAAATGCAATAAATATTACGCTGTTGTAATAATGATGGTTTCTTATAAATTATAATAATGTAATGGCAGAAAAATGAAGTTAAAGTGTAAGATCGTTCTTACCAAAAGGCAGAAACATTCGAGGTGATGACGATGATAATAAAAAATAATAAATAATAATAATACTAGTAGCTAACAATGCGTTCAGTGCATGTGCACTTGAGCATGTACCAAAAAATCCAATAGCAAACCAAACCAAGATGCTGATATAGTTTCTTACTCTTCCTAGGTGCTTCTGTACTTAACTTGCACCTTGCCTTTTGATAGTTTTTAAGCAGAGCTAGTAAATAAGCAAGCAAATGGATATATTTTTTTTATACCTAAAGTTGGCTTGGTTTTCGTGGTCGTCCGTAAATATAAGTAGTAGCTATGATGAAGGCTTCAAAGATTCAGAGATACTCAAAATCATTCCACTTGAAATAAAAAAAGGCTTTAAAATCATTAAAATTGTCAAAATCATGATTTTAATTTTCCCCATAAAAAAGATTGGTTTCATATTTTCGGAATTTTCAAAATTGATTTTAAATTGCCCTAAAAATCAAAATCAGTGTTTACAAAAATCTAGCCAGTTTAATGTATTGTATCTGCGATAGAAGCGATAAAGTAACAAATATTACTTGTTAAGGGAAACAAAGACATTAACCAAGCTTACGAACAATTGCTCAAACCGTCCATTGCCTAAATGATAATTCATCAAAAAAACATTGAAATAAATGTAAACGAACTGTAAAAATTTTATAGCTCTTCAGTGCCTTTTTAGGTTTGAGAACATTCCTTAATCTAATCACTTGGTAAATGCAACCGCAACTCAAAAAGTTGAATATTTATGCAAACCCTTTTGATACGGTTGAAATTGAAAAAAGTAAGATTTTTTATATTTTCGAATAATAATGGAAAATGAAGCCAAAATTCACGATGCTTTTAAGCATCCCCGTTCATATTGAAACTCTCTGCGTTTTAGGTCTTGCATGCTTCTTGGCATGTTTTTGTGTGTAGGTTGGTATTGTTTCTCACAAATTGATAGACATAGCCGGAAAATAGGCGCAGCATAGCATGGTCGCAGTAACGGTACGCTATAATAAGTATTGAACAGAGGCGAATTATTTCATAGCTATAACTATAAATCCGTGAACATCTATATTTATTTTGTGTCTATTTATTAAAAGACTATATAATATTACCATGAGTAGGTAGCAAATTTACTTGCTAGGTGTTTTATACTGCCTTCTAGTTTTAGTACTTGCCTGACAAAACGACAGCCAGCATAGACTTGTTCGTCTGTCTGTCTACTACTGTCCATCTGTAACCAAGGTACCCTTTTATAAATGCATATTGATTTTAAGTTGCTCAAAAGGTAATGTCAGGTTAATCAATCGTTATATTTTCCGTGTAAAAGATTGCAACAATTAGTGAAGTCTAGTAAGAGAAAATTTTGTTATTCGCCACTCGTCAGCAATTCTATGTCAAGACCTTCATCAGCTTTTGGTTTTGCCAGGAATGCAATAACGTATTTATAGCAGTTTGACACCGAGATTTTATTGTTGCTCTTTGTCAGAAAAAGCAATGAATAAGGAATGTATAGCATGACATTCATACTAGCAAGAACTAATAAATGACTCCTCGATGTATTTTTTATTTGCGTGGTTTGTTTGGTATGCATTAAATTCTTGCTAGTACTTTCTCAGTTTTATGTATGCAAACATGACGTTAAAAACAACTTGGTAAGCACGCACAAAGAAAGCATATTATATCGCTGTAATACTTTGCATGACACAAACTTGACGAACTCTAAAGAAAATTATGACGCAAGTAGCGAAGCAAATAAAGCATTACCCATTCATGCCTGGAAAGTAAGACTGGTTTCTTAAAAGCCCAGGATTTGATTTGAGAATGGCCTGACTGATACATTATAGCTACTGATACATGAGAATTAACTAATATACATTGGCAATCAAAAAGGTCATAAAACATTTCTGCAATGACATTCATACCCAAAATAAAAACTCAAATTCCCATGCAGTTTGCTTAATTCTTAATTTTGATCAAATCACACAATCCAGTCTTTTCCATCTATGAACAACATTTTTGAAAAAGGGACATACAGACAAACATTGAGGTGTTTTGAGTGCACGTCGAAAAATGTTCTAGAATTTCTACTTCCATCCTTGCAGCGCCCGATGGAAGCGCAAAGTAAATAACTACATGTATGTGTTTTCGAATAACAGCACTCAGATAACCAAGCCAAAAGGATAATAATACTATCCAATACCACACAGCTGAGATTGAACAGACATGCAAACAATGTGAACGTGAAATAATCATATGAGCTGCCGAAAATATACATGACATGAGTGAGTCACCTTTGTTGGATTGGATGCGAATACGATAATAATAGTAAAAAAAATAATGAAATACATAATGATACGATATACGCTTGGCTTGACTCTATTTGCACCGTCTCTGCCTTCACATAATATCATGCTATTGTTATGCATATAATATGATGATAAACTTACATAGAGTATAAGTCATATAATGCAATGAATATTTGAACAACAATAAAGAAACATTTGCAAACACATAATATACATTTTTTCTTCCCCACATTACTATAACTGCTTACAGCAGCATGTTATAAAAAAATATTTAACTACTGCATACTTTAAAATAAATGTTTTTCTATGGTTGATATTTATGTATGGTAATGGTAAGAATCGGCTGGCAGGGCGCAGCGTACAAAGAAAAAATGAAAAAGACACTACTGACTATGACTGTGAGTTTGCTAAATATATCATACGACATGATTTTTTGCTGTTTCATGTTCATGTTTGTGCTCTTTTGGGCTTCCCCTTTTGTACACAGCTTATAGCAATTAATGCGTGCTATGAAAGGGAGAAAGTATCTTGTTGCTCGTCGTTTGTTTTCGTAAGTAAATCAGAGCAAATCATGCAATAAACGTAAGTATTATATAATTTCGGAGAGTTGGAAAACATGTACCTAGTATGAAATAAACCAAAGGATGGAAGTATCCAAAAAGAAATGTTATTGCGAAGAAGGCAGAGCTACACTTGAGTAATAGGAGTGATCTCATACAGCAATGCGTTACTGTTTCCATCCAGCTTGATTCATTCATGTGTTTTCTGCAGCACTAGCATCTTTAAAACGGTTAATATATTCTAGGTTGGCTTTAGGGGACGTTTATTCCAGTTTTCATGGACAAGTGTCTAACGGAAAGTGCCAGAAAATGTGATCATCAGATGAGTTCTAGAGATTTCCTGTGTAGTAGGAATTTGTGCTTCTAACATAGCAGCTAAATAAGACTTATCAACTTGTAAATTCAGCATGATGTAACAGAAATGATAGAAAAACCGAATGCTTGCAAAGTCACTGTCATAGGGAAAAAACAGAATTATTGACAAGAGTAAAAACTTTAATTGCCATTGGATGTCAAGTATATGTTGAAACTCATGAAATTTCATTCGTAAATGCAAAACGCTTAAATGACTTTCCTTTGTTTGGAATGGATGCTTTTTATGCTGCAGAGTAAGCCTTTTGTCTGCATACATTTTGGCGACTATATTTCAAGAGGATATCGACCTTACTGGCTAATTGAGCTAGATTTCTGTAACGCTAGTATCAGTAATCAGTATTGGTTTATTTGATGCAATAGCTGCCAAATCTGACCTACAATAAAAGTGGCAGCTTACATGAGGAAAATCACTGTTCAGCATTGAATCACAACTAAATGAATCTAATCTGGTATCAAAGTCTCATTAGTGGATGCATAAATGAACAGAAACATACTTAGGCTATGTAAGCTACTTTTAGCGCAGTAAAAATAAAATGCACACTCGCTATTACAAATATTAATCGTATTTAGGCATACGTTGTAAATACGCCGTTGCGCGGTAAGAAATTTAATGCATGCTTATTTACAACAGCGAAAATTATTTTAATTTTATAACACATTGTATCAATTCATAAGATGAATTTAGTCACAAATTTTTAGAACTACAAACCTTGCTGATTTTCTGCGCAAAAAATCGAATGAAACTGATTTTTGCTGCGTGTTTTTATTTGCCAAAAGCATGATTTTTCATCGCGTATTCAAAATTACATCAAGCAAATTTTTCCAACGCATTTTTTGGCACCTTGCTTCATTAAATCATAATTGATGATCTCTTATATATTTTCATTAAATACATGCAAAAATTTGAACTTGTGCTATTCGCTATCTACTCACAAATACCTAAAGTAAGATTACTGAGTTTTATTTCAATGAAAGGAGCTAATTTCGCCTAAGTACTAATTAGATGTATTGTTGTAATGAGACGTTGATACTATGCTACACTTATTTCACATTTTAGATTCTCATCATAGTATGTGCATTAGTTGGCTCGTAGTTTCAGCATTTTTGCAATGAGGATCCTTTTGTTTGAAAAACTATTTTATGCATGCAATAAAACTGCATACAATCATTGGGATTCAGATCAATCTATCCATGGCAATGCTGTCAGTGGGAAGTTGTGATTCTGGTCTACATGCAAGAAAGATAATTTCAAAACTGTGTTCCTTTGAAACACACTGTGTTGTGTGTCACAAAAATGATTAAGCCTAAGGAACAGTTTTTGTTTTAGCTTCAGCACAATTTTAAATTGTGTCGTAAAGGAGTGCAAATAAAATAATGCTGGTTTTATTGTATCATGCTTATATATTACTGTTTTTTGAAAGCATTAATTCATAATAATTTGTTCTGTCGCTTTACGAAAAGCACGCACTTAACACTTAAACGTGAAGTGCCATGCTAATATTTGATTCCTAACGATAATTCTTGTGTCAATAATTCATTGGTAAACGCAGTGTTCAAATTTTCATGGTAAATCATAACGATGCTGTTGTCAAAGTATATTCCCGTAAGGGAAATTGCGAAAACTTGTATCAAAGAAAGTTAGAAAAATGTACAGAATCGTACATTAATTTGAACATATATAATAGTTTAAGTCATTTAAGGTTACAATTTCACATCATTCATATCATGGAAAATTAAAGAATTTGATGTAGGTTTTTCAGCTATCACTCATTCCCTCGGGGATATATGAGACAATCTCTTTGGGGGATGCATGAGTCTTTCTCGTGGGGGATTGAAAGAAAATAAATTTCGCTTAAATTCTAAAAGACTTTAATGTGACATAATATTTAAAAAACTCATATTACTGCTATCTACAATAAAGTGAATTTATTGATTCGAACACACTGTGTCATTGTGCCAGCACGATTTCTTCAAAGATAATATATTGCTTAGAACAGCAGCATCCATCACTATCACCCATCCAACTTTTTAGGTTCGTAGATTCACTGTAGCCTAGCATTCAGATTTCAGGTGTGACAATGCTACATGCATTTTTAACAGGAAAATTGCATAGCTTCAATTAATGACTGTTAGTGGACTTGAAGAGTTTCTAATTAATATTATTGCAATCAATTCGATTGAGTTTAATATTTTAATGTCAAATTGTGGCATATAGTTTGGGCCTACATAGAAAGCCTGAATTACTATAAATTATTCTCCTTGACATATTTCGGCTATAAAAGGCTCTGATCAGTAGATGAGATGAGATCACACTATTTACGACACGACATGAAGTAACAAATATAATGCACAAAGTAATATTATGTGTCCATTGAAGCAGGACAGAGTGGAACATCTCGTATCATGTGGAAAGTGAAGCGCAGCGTTAGCATAGTTCATCAGCTGTGGCCGTGAGCAAGTTCATAATAAATACGCACTTCTTTGAATATTTCGATGAAGCAAATTTTTTAGCTTGACAAGTAATAGCAATGGTGGTACAAGAAATTAATTACCCACCTTTGCGACCTACATAAGATTGTTTGAAACAGTCTTTGGATCGAAACAATCGATTCATTTGTGACAAACCAGTGAATACCTAGAAAGCAATAGGCCATTTGGTAAGACAATCAGCAGTGTCCATTCTGAAAATTCACCAGATTAAAGTATAAGGGTATCTAATAAATACGTCTGGGGAACAATTAAGCTTCCAGTCGCTTTTAAAATGACTAAGATAAAATTGACATGTAGGAAACCAGTGGGTTCGCAAAATTTGAGTCATCAGGTGAGCAGTAGTAATGTTTCCCTTAATAATAATAACTGTTACGCGAATAGTGGAAGCACCTTGGTTTACAGATCCTTGACAGCAACCAATTCCTCTACCAGCAATGATGAATATATTGATTCTCAGGTGAAAAATATTAATAAAGTTAACATTCCAGATTGCAATTCTTAAATTAACTTGAATATTATTAACGTGATTACACTGACAACTGAAATGAGAACGGTCAATTGTAGTTCCAGAAACCCCCTGCTCGCATTCCCACAAGGTCAATATGCTTGGCAACTTTTCTATGCTTTGCTGGATCATCGCTTCTTGTGTTTGGAGTGCTAGTTCTGTCAGGCAATTTGGACGCAAAGGTGCATAATTTGTTATCATTATGTTTTCTTGATAATTTTTATCATCTGTAGAAACCTTTCGCATTTACGGAACTTTTTTTTAGTATCATTAATCATTGATAGCACCTCAAACTTTTTTCAGTTTGCAGACCGCGTCTGGCCAATGATTATAATGGGTTTCTTGATGTTCATCCCTGGAGCTTATCACGTTCGGATAGCCTACTACGCGTACAAAGGGAAACCAGGATATAGTTTTGACGACATACCAGAGTTTGAATAATTTCCGTTCCTTTTGCAGCTTGAAAACTGATTGTACTCTGTCATGTGCATTTAAACTCTTACTTACTTTCAGCTAAGATGTTAAAGAGACGGTTGCACACAAAAGCGAATGGGATCGAGTAAATTTAAATGGTGTATTGTTTACATGAATATATTACTTCAAATATGGTTGTAAATTAGGCATCATTTTCTCATTTTGCATATTACTCACAATTGGTACACCTGCACTTCGATTGGTTGCCAATTTCCGCTCCAAGAGTCTATAAGCAAAACTTTGACTATGAAATAAATTTATGAAAGTAAAATTACCCAGGGTATGCATAAAATAAGTTTTGGTTTGTCTGATTGTAGTTGTAAACTTATTAATTAACAATGTACATATAAAAAGCGTGGGCTTATTATACTGCTTAAAGACGACAAAAACGCATTTAGTATTAATTAAGGCTTCCTTTACCTCATTTGCAGTATTTGTTAATCATAATCCGTTATCCATGTTATAATACACATTTATAATAATCCAACAATTGTTTTGCTGGTATGAGCAGTTATGGTGGCTGTGATATTTACGTTGTTCTATCTGATCGGTGCTTGCAAATACCTCGTTTTAATTACAAGTATTATTTTAACAACATCACTAGGAATAAAGGTATGTATGATACAAAATTGTGAATTAACAGAAATAAAATATTCGTAGTATTTTTGCATTTCATTATACGTGTTACGTGTATGTTACTTTATCACCTGCGTACAAAATATACGCAAAAAAATTTGAATGTGCCATGAACTAAAATTTTTACAAGTGAAAGAATATATTTGTTCACTGGTAATATACACTTGCCATAGTTACTCATCAATCAAAGTTGTATTGATTAACCCAATGCTTACCGCAAAACCAGTTGACAATTTTTATAATCACAACCGCTTCAAACCAAAACACCGAATTGGTATGCCGTATCCAAAAAATGTTGCTGAAACTCATTGTCGAGTCAGTTCATTCAATGCATTAACAAACTTTGGATTTTAGTTCGAATCTTCAAAGTAAAACCATTATCAGCCTGGATTACTATTGAATATTGCAAGTGATTTGACCCATATTTAGCCCAGCTCAGCTTTACTACTAGTCTCCGGTATGCATCTTTGTCATTGTATCTGGGTTATGGTTGTTGTGTCAAGTCATGAATTTTACATTTGAAAAAAAATATTCAAGAACTTGTTACACTACACAGCTACAATCATCAGGATATGGATCATTACTAATTAAAACAGAATACGCCATCTTCTGGCAAGGAAACAAAATTGAAGGAAAGCTGAAAAGTTTCCCTGGTGAAAGCAGCAGGTGGTGTGGTTATAAGTAATTTGAGTGAACGGAAACTGCCGTATCGCGAGCTGTGAATACTGAGGAGCGTCAACAGATAGCTTCGTTTAAGCTCCGTTTTGGAAAGGTGTACTCTCTCCACTTTCACTCAACACTCCTCATCCAACTTTCACTTATTGGCCAACAAAGTTGTCGCTCTGTTTCAGGTGCACAATGTTTCCTCTGCTGTAAGCATGTAACCCATTTGATTCAATTTCCGCATAGCTGAAGTGTTCATTATAATTGAATCAGTTTTAATGAGCTAAACAAATTAATGTAATATAATGAATCTTTTTCTTTAAAAATTGCTATTATATAATTATTATATTGCTTCAGCAACTCAGTTTGTAAAAAATTAGCTGTTTTATTTTTATTTTTGACTTTTAGTGCATTCATTCTTCTTAACGTAAAAGTAATTTTCTCTCGTTGTTGGTCATAGTCACCGTGCACATTTTCAAATGGTGGTTATAGCAGCAGCAATGCAGCCTTTGCAGAAACCTCAGCTACTCAGCTCTCTGAATTCTCTGATGATGATGTAAGTCGCAGAGAGAATGCAAGCATTTCAGTTTCACGGCTGCATCGGTGGCCGATGGATATAGCTTTGCTTTTTTTTGGTGAATGTGGAAATTTCCGTTGCGGAGAAGTTTTTCTCACATGCATGAACTTTAATACAACCTGTCAGCTCAAGTTTGCTGAAAAGATTTGTGTAGTCGCTATTGCATTCGCATTGCATACACTCACCTACATACTAATTAAAAGTGTTTTCTTATGTGCATAATTGGAAATTTATGTTCATTATTATTATTCTATTAATTCTGCGTTATTCTACTGGGTATTTGTTTCTTTTCTATGCAGTCATCTAAGTGAATAATATTGAACAGACGACACTTGCACTACAACGACCACTGTATAATCACGTCATAACATCGAACCGCTTGCAAATTATAGTTATCAATGTATCGAGTAAAACAACGCAGCATAGCTGTATAAAATAAATTCAAGGACAATACACATATATCTCATAACACTTAATTGAAGACCAGGCTCCTGTAATTAGTTTCGATGTAATTATGAATGATTTCCTCGCTAGTATTCGAATGTAATGATTCAGTACTAATGAATTATAAGAAGGGCTTCATTCGATGCGCTTGTTGCATTAGGTAAATATATCGCATCACCATTATCATGATTTTGGATTATTTTCTCCGTTTTACATGATATAGCTTTCTCCAATTTCAGAAACCGCTCTTGAAAATGATATTTTCATTAAAGAATGTGTAACATTAATAATAACTTCAGGAGCTCGTCGTTGCGTTGTTGGCGTTCAAGTTTTATTCTAAAATATTGCTGTAGTGTAGCAATGGATCTTTCATTGTCAAAATTTAGTGTTACATCTGTTTGTAAAACTTGTCGTTACATCATCTGTGGGCACAAAATGCAATTTGCGATTAAATTGCTTTAGAATATCATTTCTTTCAGAAAAGCAGAAAATTTGCATTTTCATTTCATAACAGCATATATGTACATATACTACAACTTCAGTTCTGCCTGACACTAGTAACAACATAAAATATTGAACAAAACTTTTGTATTAGTGCATCTCGGCCAATCTTTCACTTTCACTGCCAAAAGTATGCCTGCAACTCGTTATGGCAATCCAAGGGGAAAAGTGAACCGAAAGCATTCCAATGCCATTCTACTTACTTACTTCTGAAACTAGCTCTTTTGTCTCCTTTTCCAATTTATCCACTTGGCAAATCCACAATATATACTGCATCCTAAGAAATGTGCATTGACGATCGACAGCAATACAAAAGTTTTATTTGTATACATTCATACATAACATTTTATTTATCGGAATGAGTATTAAATAACACATGTATATATTTTTGCATTCAAAGGAAATGTAATTACCCATTTCCCTTTTACATTTGTTATTACAAATATATGTGAAAAGTGATGCATGCATACTTTAGCAAAACCGTTTGTTGCATAGAGAAGAGAAAAGTTAAGCTTTTATACACGGCTACTTTAGGTAGATAAAATGCACACATCCTAATTACACTTGATATGCTTTCCTGGGCTCCCTTTTTTACAGCATTGTGTAATATAACATGCACCAAGAAGAAGGGCAGCCAGTGCATTTTAACGTAGTTATCGCGCTTTTCTTGTTTTCCATACGGGTGCTTCTTGAGGATCAATATTTGTGAAT
>JAHZMZ010004425.1:0-14394 GCA_027743805.1 Lepidocyrtoides sp. E14 | reverse complement strand
ACAGACAGTTTTTGAACCTTATTCATGGGTCATGGTGCTTACAAGAGGAATGATCAAAGCGAGACATAAAGACAATATGGTCTTCTTACTTGTGACTATCATAGCATGCCATGCCATTCAATATTTAAATTCAGTTGCCTGATGATATAGGCAATATTTCAAGAAAGTTCAATCAAAATTTGACAAAAAACAACCATATAACTAAATAATATTCTTGTTTAATTTGTACATAGGTACATAAATACATATTACGTTTCATAAAACTCCACCATTTTTCTCTGTTCCGGGATAAGTAAATAAGACATACCTGCACGCTTTTTTTTACTTAAAAGAATACTACATTTTAAGCAGTCGTACACCATGTGCTTACTCTACAAAAAGTGATGAAAAAATGGTGGTATAATATTTTTTCTAAAATGATAAAGTAATGTGATGAAAATCAAAATCTACTTAGGTATTCAATCGCAGAGAAGACAAATGGGAGGGAGAAGGAAACATTCTTATAACGTAATACATATGCCTATTGTATTTAGGTATAAGTGAATTTACAATGTACGATCGATTTCTTTTGACAGAAGAAAGAAAACAACACCCACGACGACAAACCAGAGTTATCCTTTTGCAATATTCGTTTCATTCTTAGAGCGAGAGAAATGTCTAAATCTATACTACTTGAGCAACTTTTTGCTATATCGTTTCATGTGTACTTCACTCAAGTACATACCGTTTCTGTTGTGAAGGGCGGAAGGAAAAGCAACAGCCCCGATGTTCTTTTGACAGAACAATAAGAGTGTGGAACTGCTGCCTATGTTTGCTAACATTTCAAAAGTTAGATACAAATCTCTTTTCTTCTTTGTTGTCTTTGATATTTGTCTACTTATACAACACCGAATGGAATGATATTGAGCATCAGAAAACGCGTTGAAATCGTAATGGCTTCCTTCCTCGTGCTGCCTGTGGCTCTTTGTATATAGAAAAGCGAGCATGTAGTGTAAAGGCGTTTTCAACAAGCTTACATTTCGGCCAAATACTAAAAAATGATGTTCAAACATGCTTCAAAGAAAACGACGACTTAGCACAGCAAGTTATGCAGAGTGTCATTTTTTACAAATAATTTTACTCCCTTTTATCATCAACATCATCTGTCCGCTACCGCATAGCCACTAGATGAAAATAATGGACGAGAACCGCAAGTGGGATTTCTTTTAGTTGTTTGTCTTCCCTCTACATTTATAAGCTACTTTTGTCTGAATAGCTTTGTTGTTTTTGACGGTTGTGGAAAACACTTTTGATCATAGCATTATCTGGAGGTTCACTGTTCTTTTGGAAAAACCGTGGGATCGAAGTTGAGGTTTACTATACACAAGTATATTACATCACCATATTATGTCTTTGTCTTATTGTGTGAGCTGAAGTTAGTCGCTTAATCGTTTTTCCTGAAACGGTGAGCTTTTACTTGTGTGATTTCTGCTTTTAGCCACTTGAAAATAAGTAGAAAATGAGTGGTTACAGAAATCTGGGGCTTATTCTAATTCTATGGCTGGTCAGGCCATTATGGTCTTTTTATCATGAGTAATGTAACGAGTAATTCACTCCCCACGGCTTGTACAAAAATCAGGACAATTAAATCCTTACATGCGTCCACTTAACCCAATAAACAAATTTTATTCTCTCCAAAACAAAAATTCGGGTTGTAGTAAAACCTCAGTACTTTCAGCAGACATTGAATTGAATGGTGACCATCCTGAATGTGAAACCAACACAGAGCAGACGTTTATTATGCTCTCATTTACATGCAACATAAGCATATATGTACGGAGTTCTTAATAATACCGTGTGGTACAGGACAACTTCCAAAACTTTTCTTCATTTTCAATAAAACAAGAATCATAATATATTTAGTAAGTAATTAAAAACAAATATTTACATAACCACAAAACTTGTAGACGAGCTTGTTTACTACTGAAAAGTTGTTGGCGCTTCACTTGCTTTGAACACGTTTATTTGTTTTGTGTCTCCCTATTTTTGATTTTGACATGTAGGTAGACAATGAAAAATATGGGATCAATGTATACTTTAATAGTTTATACGTTAACAGTTAGCACAAAAAGTTGAGTACAAAATACAAGTGCAGATACATGTGTGCGCAATTTTAATGACAACGTGAGCTGCACAACATAGCTCTTAAGACTGTGAGGGCATGTTTTCCTGCTCTAGTTTTATGCACCAGGAAGGAATTGACGTCTTCCATTTGACAACCGAAATACGTTGATTGGCTTATCTTATTTATAGACGTTTCGTTGAAACATGGTTAATTATTTATAATGTGAATAAGCTGATAATAACATGAAACACGCGGTAGTAGTAGATCAGCTCTCTGGGGGAAATCCAGTAAGCAGACAATAGACAGTCTGATGATAAATCGTTTCTCTAACAAATTTGTCGATCTTGTTGAGTTTTGAGATGTTTGATTCCTGACCTGCATGGAATAAATGTACGAAACATTAAGGCTCAAAATGTCAAAACAATTCTATAGCATTTTATGCTATAGAATTGTGAATGCATGCATAAAAAATCAATTTGATTCACGAAGTCGCGTTGTTGCCTTTTTGTACATTTTTAAAAAACTGTACCTTTTGTTTTCAAACTTAGCTTTGAAAAGGATTTTTTCCATGATAATGAGACTGACATATTATTATTATGATTAGCCAGACGGGATCACACGGTAAATGTATGTATCATCAGTAAATGAAGTGGCCTTCACATATTTGTTTGGTTTAGTAAATGATCTGTTTATTTATTCCACTAATGATTCCCCAAGATGACAGCACACAAAGTAAACCTTTTGAAATATCCAAAACTACAACAAAGAATTTTACTGCATACGGACAACCAACGAACATGTAAGAGATTCCGTCTTGTGTTTTGTACAAGACGCAAGGAAAAGGAAGTAATTAATAAAAAAAAGTAAAAAATGCGTGTTCTAAATAATACTAGCTTCCACTACTACAGGCTCTGTATTTCTTAAATTTGTTTGCATGTTGCATTAAAGCTGAAAAAAACGTTGGAAAGCTGGAAAAGTCGTTTCTTATCTATTGTCTATTGCGAACTGTGTAGTGAAATTCAATGGAATCTTACTTTTTGCATGCTCTACATATTTTTTATGAGAATTAATGTAGAAAACATATTACATATTATCTGAACTGTCATTCCTCAAAGTAGAAATTCATAAATCGTAATCATTATCACGTCGTCACATCTCTTTATATATAGGCATATTTTTATTTGTTGTTTTTTAACCAAATTAAAGATTTAAATTACTGAAAATGATTGACTATCGAGTGGGTATGAATTTACAATTTATTTCTGCAATGGTTTTCAATTTCACATTGTTACACATGGGTATATGGCCAAAAAACTTCCTGGTTCCTGAAGCGTCTTCTAGTGTGGTGTGATTTAGGGCTTGAATTAGAGTTTGCTTACAATAATATCATTTTATTCCCTATCCGAATGAAATCCCATTGGAGTTTGTATTTCCTAGAATGGTTTGTATTTTCTCCAGGGGTAATTTACCACTGGTAAAAGCATTAATGGTATGTATGTATTGATTGATAAAGAGTTGCATTTAATCTTTAAACAGCGAGCAAAATACAATGGTGTAGAATTTCTTTCGTCTAATTCAATTTAAAATAATTAGGGACTACGATATGACGTACCAAGAGTAACTTAATGCATTTTTCAAGGATGGTAATATCAACTAGCAATTTTGTGTACGATTGCACTACTTTACAGTCTGGTCGGGGTCCGAGAGCCCAACCCGTTCAAGGTTTGGTGAGGATTGGGGAGTTACTAACAGCTGTCGTCACTGTGCAAGGAGACACTGATTTTGACCTTGTCGTTCGGAACTGTGTAGCTACTGATGGAACTCCGGAAAATCGGATTATTCTGAGTGACAAGTAGGTTTAAAGGTTTACTTTTTGCTTTTTTTCATTCATCCTATATCGTTGTCAATTTCACTGATAATGCTTTCACTCTTTTACTTGATCTCCATTCATTTTAAACATGGCTTTTTCTTCTATTTCACTTTTTCTTTTCATACATTTCACTGATTCCTCAGTAGTGCACAACATAACATAATTGGTACAGTTCTTCAATAACTTTTAAACTATGCGAACAAAATAAATTCCTACCTTTCCATTTTAAAGCTATGAAAATTACCATATACTCTACTTTTATAGTCTTTATGAAATCACTTTATAACCCTACGAGAAAATCATTGATATTATACCTGTATATTTTACGACCCTTATAATTATCATCAAGTTGCGATAAAGTCATTCATCAAGATGAATTTCACATACATATTCAATTTCACCATATTTTCGTCTTTAATCAGAGTTCCATGAAATCAAACAGAAACAGAGCTTTCACAAGGGTCCGTCACACGAGAAGGCTTAATTTCATTTCAAATGAATAATATCCCACTTTTTGCTTATCCCTTTCCCAGGCAATTAATATCTGCTGAACTAAATTGCAAGCATAATGATAACTATGTTTATTTATAAGTAATTGAAGTACTATGAAAAGCATATAATATTTACTTACATCCATGCATGAAGGCGCATTTACTCCCAGACTCGTTTTAATCCCCCAACATACGTAGATTAATGAGCTTTGCACTTGGTGAAAATTAAAACTGCTCTCATGTTGATGATGATGGTCCAGAATATATCCAGTTAGTATTCTCCCGAGTAAACTCTTACGACAGCTACTCATATTTTTTAGCCTTAAATAAAAAAAAACTACACACCAAGTAAACTCGTTTACCAAAATTACAAAAATGGGTTTGTTGAGAGAGACTTACGAAGTCTACTACTCCAAATGCTGCACACATTTTTACTTTCGTCGCACTTTACGCCATACAATTATCCATGTGATCAATCAAAACACGCCATGGAAGGTGTAATCAACCCAAATGTTGTGCAAAAATGGGGAAATTTTCGTTTATGCAATTTTTATTCTCTTTTCACTTCGTTTTATTTGCTGTTATGTTACAAATGGGACAGACAAGCGTGTCGATGCCCACATGTACTATGTACGTACATGCATGCAACATTCAAGTACAATTTTGGAATGCAAAAATCAAGTTGAAAATTATTTGAATGAAGCATGTTTAAACTTTCTCGCTTACTGCTTTTACTTATATTTTTACTTATTTTCAGTATGGGCTGCACTACCAAACCAAAGTTGATGGGAGGGTGGAAGAAGCAAAAAAGCTCAGGAAATATAGCTGCTTACGCTCATCTCACTGTCAGTAACATTTCCATTACCATTTCATTTTCAGAACGCGTATATTTTTCATTTCTCGTTTCTCCATGCGTTTTTATGTTCACCGTTATGTAATTTTGCATTTCTGGCTATTCACAGGCTTTTAAGTTTCCAGATGTTATGGATCTATTTCTTGAATGCACAGTATCACTATGCAAGGGAGCTTGTGTAGAATGTCCAGAATATTCGGAGGTGAGTGCCTTTCAAAATAAAAATTCCCTGTAGGCTTACAAGGTATTGTTTTTTCTCATGATAGACACCATATTGACAAATTGCGTCTTAGTATATTGCTTGGATGTAAAGGGAGAATGCTACTGGTCTGGTATTGACCTTGTACTTGATGCTGATACATAAACCGGAAAAGTTTGCAGCTGTCCAGTAATGTTCATTTTGTGACTGTAACGACGCTTTAATGCGGAAAAATAACTCCTCCTTGAGGAGTATTTTTGGTTACTCAAGTATTTTGCTGACATTCTCGACAAACTTAATGATAAGCTGCTTTGAGAATTGTGTGAACTTTATAAAGACACGTTCAACTCCTGATTATATAGAAAGAAAGTCTATGAAAAGACTTATTTACAACTCATTACACAGATTTGTATAGATAATTTCACCGTGATCCAAATTGCTACCTACTACTCTTCGTCTCAAGGGCAGTCACGTGTGTAAAATTACGCAAAAAGAAACCGAAAACGCCTCATTTTATATCTTATTACATAAAGCATGCTAATACTTCCTTAGTAATGCTTTTAAAAGGAAAATCCACAAACAAGTACAAAGTCCCAGTAGATGGATAATTCTGCCTTCAGTATTTACCGACAATATGCTAATGAAAATGCAAAAAAAAATCTTTTAACAATCAGTGTAACGAGGCTGGCAAAGCCGTTGCAAAACGGTAAAGATATTTTGTCACAAATATATTTCAAAAGTAAACCAAACATAATATTTACTTCTCCTTTGTACATTAGTTAATTAGTCAGAGAGTGGAGTGAGTACGCTCTTTCCAGAGAGTCAGAAGTTCTTTTCATAATTCTTTTACTGATGGACATTAAAAGGTTGATGAAGACACACGAATTATTTTCCCCAAACTTGAACATTGCCTGCAACGAAAAGAGAAAAAGTTCCAATTTTCAGTAATATAATCACTCGGTTTTTCTACAAGGCTGGATGACTACAGAAGCTCCATATTTGTCGTGAAGTCATATTCCATGATTTTTTTTACTTTACATGGTAATTTGATCAATGGAGGTACATATATGAAAGGAAATGTCACCTTCAGCTATATTATCTTTAATGACAGTTATTTGAAGTGTTGCCTGTAGAATAGGATAATACCGGTTAATGTACGTATAATCAAATTAGTCATCGTTCATAGACATCTTATTTGCACTATGTACCGTTCAATAGTTTCAGTGCAAAGTGATTACATGGCTAAACAGACAAACGATTAAAACAGTTTATGGTTGAAAATGGTATGGTGGTGTATGCCTAGACGAAACGCATCATTGCACTCCAGTCAACTCGAATTTCAGTGGTTTCTAGAAGACCATTTCATTTCACTTGCTTACCTCCTTCACGTTAATAGCTGCTCCTACTCGTATTATTTTACTTTTTCAAAAAGCTATTTGCTCAAATTTTCTGGAAAGAGTCAAAAAGCTACACGGAACGAAAGGATAAAAGTGAAGTGCAATTAGTAGACAAGTGATACATGACGTAGCACCTCAATGCGCCCTTGACTCTGTGTCTTTCTGAAAGTCACTCATTCTAATGAAGTGATAATGTTTAGTAGTAAAAGACGTAAGTACTAATAAGCGGAACCTCGCAAAACGAATGAATGTAACTCAATTTCTGATGATAGATCAAACAGACAGTGTACTTCTTTTGTGTGCATAGTTCCATATTATGAACCTATTTTTCGAACTGTCTATATGAGAAACTGGTTGGCTGGTTTCATGATCATGATCATGAACTACCTACCTTGTATGATGAAATAGAGAGTGTAGCTTCATTATTTGGGAACTAGAATGGTAGATTAGAGAGTAAACAATGCCGCCGCGATATGAAGAGAAATTAATCAAAACATTTTGAATAGATATTACACAGCAAATTGTTCTTGTCACAAGATAATCACATGATAACAATGGCAATAATGAACGATGGGGGTGCGGCGGATGTTTTCCTGATTTGTTCATAGACTCACGTTTCTGAACATGATTCCAAGTCGTCGGGTGGTGACAACTCCCGGCAAAATGACGTGGAAGAGACGACAAGTGGCATCACAGCTGGAAGCAGGAAGAGGAGAAATTTGGAAGAGAGAAATAACATCAGATTTAACGATACTGCTCCCGCGGAATCCTTAAGACTTCGTCGAGTGGTTCACGTTGTCGGTCCAGAAGATCTACCTGAAGTAGCAGTAGCTGGGATTAGACCTACAATTTATGGTAGGTTTGTAGTACAAACTTTGTACTATATTACATATATAAAGAATTTGTTTGATGATCTCTCATAATATTATTCGCATCCAATCCTGATTTCACTGGAATGATGTTCCAACAAACACTTAGCTTTTATTTCACACTTCATTTCTCTTTTGAATAAATGATTCATCAAGTCTTGTCATAGTCATATGTAAAATAAGTGGCAGTTAGGATGCTTTTCCTGCCCCACTAGCTAGGTACAAATTTATTTCAATATAATATACTCTTGATCTGAAATTATATTGTGATGTCGTATTGATTATTGAAAGTTATATGTAATAGGTTTAAAATGGATCGATACTCTATGTAATGTAAGTAGGAACATCCACTTACTTGTTAGTTCCTCATTAGTAAGGCATTTTTGCTTTTTGAACGCTGTCATTTTGACTTGATTTTTCAAATAACACAGGCCTTATTGTGATGTTTTTGAGTAACTCACAAAAATCACTTGGCCAGGTTACCCAAAATCAATCAAGATCACTGTAATTATCGCTTTTTAATAATAATATTGTGCTTCATGATAAAAAATGAACTAAGAAAAGTAATGTTTTTATAATATAATGTAGGTATTTCAGGTAAAAGGTAGTAAATAAGCCCTGTTTACCACTCTTAAATCTGATATATTATTACCTTCCTCAACAAAAAAAATTTCATTTAGGTTATTAATACTAATAAGAGCACTTCTACTGAAATCTCATTACCGTGAAGTTAAGCCAAACGTGCAGGTTGAGAGTTTGTGGTAAAAATGACTAGGTAGGTAGGTATATGACTAGTCTGTTTCAAGTAAAGTTATGGCAGGACGGTATCAAGGTTAAATTGAATGAATGCGATGAAGGACAAAAAACACGTGAAGATTAAGAGAAAAATTTCACAAAGAATTTCTGTTTTCGAAGAACCAGGAGCTGGTAATTTTTATACCCTGCAAAGAGAAAGTAACTTTGTTTTTATAGCTTACACTTTTGTCACAAAAATGTGCGATGACTAATTTTCTCAGCAATTTGTATAGGGAATGACAACATTCTTTTGGATAATTCTGTTAAGAGTAATGGATAAATATTTTTGTTTTCTACTCTACCTAACATTATTGATTTACAGGAGGTCACTGTTCGGAAGATTGTTTCTCGCTGTTTGGAGTTTTATGCACTGCACTGGCAACAATGCTGGCGATGTTTGCTTTCATTGCCTTGTGTGGAGTCATCAGAAGAAATCAGCGGGAGACAAAATGGTAGTTAGTTGATGGACAATAGCCGTAATCATATTATTTCAAAAGTTTATAGTATTATGTATTTAAGAAAAAATCCGCATTTCCATTGTAAGATACAAACTTGCTTCTCAAGAAATTATTGCATTGGTTAATTTTATAAAGTTTTAATGAGAGCCTCAATACCTAACTTCTGAATAATTATTTTTGTTATGATTCATTGCAAATTCTACTGGAAAAAGTGTTGAGAACCTTTGAGTTTAACTTACGATGAGTTATTTCACATTAATTTTTGTTAAAAATATGTATGATATCATCATTAAAATACATAGAGACGATAAAAAATGGTAAATTACATGCATGTTAACTTTCGACCTACAAGAAAATGTGTTTGATGTTTGTTGCTAAACGCGTGTGAGTAGGAGTATTATTACAGCAGAAATCAACAACAATAAATTACGTAAATGTGAAAAGGTCAATCATTACAACATCCATCACAGTAAGCACTTTATAATACGAAAAAAGTTTTCAAACCATTGTCGGTTTTAGAATAAGCCATATAAGCCGTTATTTTGGTTCGAGACTTTTTTTTGAATGCTCCAAGCACCATGATCCTATAAAGTCAAGGATTTCAGTGTGGAGGGCAAGAAAATTCTAAAATCAAATTCTTTACACAGGTTTGAGACGTACAACAGAACATTGACTTCTTCTTCCTTCCGTCTAATCTTTACTTATTACCACACCATAATTTATATAATGACCTTAATCCTTAAACTTTTTTCATCAACTTTGCTCTTCCATAAGACTTTCAAGCAAGCAGAAAGAAAACATTTCCACCTCAAGTGTAAATATCATTCAGTTGTTAGTTAGGTCAGTGTTTTGCTGTCTAACGGTAATCTATAAAGTTTTTTTTCAACACAAGTTTACTTGCAGCAAATAACTTTTTTAACACAACAACAGCAACATCACAGAACGGTTATTGACTTAGAGAGTTTTCTTCGTTCTTCTTTTATATTTAGACAGAACAATAAAATTCGATTACCTACATATTATTTTTCTATTTATAACAGTAAATCGCCGGATAATCTTCATGTAGATGCTATTATTTGTTTACGGTAAAAGTAACTACTACTGGAGTCACTGCATGACGCATATAGTAACTCGTGTCGTGTCAGCTTCTTAAAAAATAAAAGAAATTGACTCAGCCGTGTCTATAGTTCAATTTCACGAAAACTCATTTATATCCAGTGATTATATTCAAAATTTTTTGTATGTTCTGTGTAACTGACTGATAAGCGATAATTTTATGTTTACCTATTATGTTTGCTACAAATACAAATTGTTGCTTTCGTCAATATTTTTATACACTTCTTTGTATACTGTAGTCTTTTATCATAATATGTATTTACCGATAGCATGTAGACTTTAAGATGGCAATTTTCAACTTTGTCCAAAAATATGAGTACACAAAATGAAAATGCTGTAATAAAAATATATATTGTTTTGAGAAACACTTTGTCGTAACAAAACTTGTAAAAGAAATGCACTGAACTGCACAATTAACTACACATTTGCCACTGGTAAAACAACGTCATAACGGAAAAATTTAAGCACGCATCTTGTGAGTGGATGTTTTCACAAGTGTAAAAACAAAATCATGGTACAAGAACAACATGACCCTAAAAGTACAAGCTGTATTGACAATAAGTCAATATGTCTTCATTACGTTCCTCCCCAAATATTTCATTTGATTCTACATTTTGCTAGTATTGCTATTTATTACTGTTATTCTATTTATTTGTTTTATGCTTCCTTGTTCACCTTTAATTAACAAGAGCTATATGAAAAACTGCTCAGGCGATAGTCAGTATAAAAATCTTTCATCATTACAATACTAATTGGTAGTGTAGAAAAAATGTGAAATATTTTGGAGGCTGAATAAATGATGAAAAGCATCAGAAACATCTCTATTCTACGACTGTTTTTCGTCTGAAATTTAATAAGTTCATACCCAAATACGCTTTGACTCCCTCAATAACCCTGTGTCGTGTATTTACGATGTCATTATCTTCCAAAACAGCTAATATATTTCAAAGAATTAGTCAAATAGAAACAAAATAACTACATTTTGTGTATTTGCGGAGGTGTATTTGTTACTTCTCACTGTATGCAAGCGTGGGTCATTCATTATCATTTAATACATATCTAATTCAGATACTAAACATAAACTTCAGAGTTGTGTATTTTTACTTGGCATCTTCAGCTTTGGACCAATGGCAAAATCTATACTTTTTAGCATGCAAACTTTTTTATAATTAAAAATAAAATAAGCTCAATAATAATGCTTCGGGGAGCATTTATTTGTAATCCCCTTTAATATTATGCGTTTTAACAGACATTTAATTACATAGTTATGTTGATGCATATGTTTGTAGCTCTACTAACGATAAATTTAAGTTTTATGAAATTTATGAAATATTTTACCCTTGTCTTGATTGACAGCTAAACAACATCGTCCTAACATTGAAGTGGAAGCTTATAAATATTTGTAAACAGAATATTTCTTGGAAACTTTTGTAAAATAGGCCACATACAGTTCGACAAAGAGAACAACCATGTACATTATGTATTTAAAAAATTTGTTCAATTTTGTTCCTACGCGTTCTTAATGTAATGCATCAATTATTTTCCTAGTCAAGGTCTATATATTTTGAACCCTTTTATCTATTTTCCTTTTAACCGTTTGATTAGATAGCAATTGAAGTTAAATCCAGTGTACATTATCTTACTTGAATGGAACTGGTTGATGCAACAGAGAGAAAGCAAACGTGTTCGACCTATTTCTGGTCACTCAGCGAAAACGAGAGAGGAGGTTCTACTTAATTATTCAAAGGACAAAGTGAAGACACGATTTAATCCAAGCCAAGTAGTCGTTCTTTTTATAGAACTATATGACATTGATACTAAAATGTGTGGGTGACTTGCTTCTGTATGGGATTCTGGAATTAAAAATGCATGTACAATGTAAACACATTCGTAAATTGCTCTGTTTTACTAAGAAACACTTTCTCCTCAATTTCCTCCTTCTTCCTCACAGCTTTCCTGCTTTTCTCTGTGTCTAGGAATAACTTTTTCTGTGACAGGTCAAACCAACAAGCCACCTTCAAATTTAATTCAACTTCTTGTACCAAATACCAACAGTATAAAGAAAATCCCTCTATTTGTTGGAATATGTACATGTATATATGTATACATGTTAGGGAACTTGTGTATAACGGATGGCCGATATTGCAGTAACAGCATAGTAGTAAATAGGTCTATTGAGTTTTTACCTTTTATCTGTGCATCATTCCAGCAATTAATGTATACAAGTGTCTGTAAATGTAGTCAAATTGTAAAGTAGTAGCAGTGCAATTATTAAAAACGCCATACATCACACTATCTAAGTTTTGAGCTTCAAGCAATACGACATAATAATACACATATAAGAATATACCACCACAGTAAATTTTCCAACTTGAGACAGAAAATGTGAAAGAAGAAGAGGAAGAAACGAGAAAGCTCTCTGCTTACTTCGTATCGGGAGCATAAGGATATCAGAGAGCTTGTTTGCTTTCACGCAATCCCTTTGAAAGCTTTGCAGTCGCTCAGTTTGCATGTTCATGTATAAGAAAGGCAAAGCACTCGGATCTCAGCCTCATAAGCAATCTGGAATTCACCCGGGTTTCTTCCTTCTCCTCTGAAAAGACTGAATCTCTTATCTTCACTCACTCGTTCAGCTGCACTTGAAAGCATTGTGTATACGGTTACTCTTGTTGTACCTTACCTTGTTCAATGAACATTGAATTGAGAAAAAGTGAACACAAGAAATTTATACCAAAACTTGAAATCAATTTTTCCATTTAATTGATTCGCCAATCATGTAGTTTTAAAAGAGACAGTGGATAACATTAAACTTGAGTTCTTAAATGTGCATTCTTGTGGAGTGACACTGGAAAATATAAGGAAATAAACTTGAGTAAGTTAAAGTTTCGATGGTGGGGTAATATGAGACGTGCTTTCCAATGGACCATTTTTCGGTGTGTTGGCTGATATCGGCCTTGACTTTTAGAAGATTGTAATTTAATTAAAAATTTCTAAGAAGCTTGTTGAAAAACTAAAGTAGTGTTACGTACCTGTAAAAAATAAAATTCAATTTATATCGCCACAACAGAAGGAACAGATAATAGTATTTTGTACTTTCCATTGGTTTCGTACATTTACTTACTATCTACATAACTTTATTAGCACCCAACCGTTTTTTTCTTGAGAACGTCATAGGACTTCCATTCAAAGTAACCAGCGTATGGGAGACTGGGATACCAAGTAAGAAGAAAGAACAAAAATACTTCAAAGGTAGCGTACAAAGTCTTTCATTTTCATAAATTTTCCCTTTTACGTTCTTCCTTCATTAATACCAGCACTTTCCAATCTTTGTGTCACTGCAATTTTGTCGCATGTCAAATATAATAGGCTTTTTTGTCTGTACCTGCACAATATTTTCGGCAGTAATTTTGTGAACTTTTTTTGGCTTTTCATATATTTTATTGTCAAGCCCGCGTAATACAATTACAAAGTACTGCGTACTTTCTCGTTTAGTTGATGTGCCTGTTAAGTAGCACTGCAGATTCACCTTTTTGACATATATTCCGTTTGCAGTAACATAATAACACGGTATGCAAATTACTAGAGTCAACGTCTCTGGTCGCCAAAGAAAGTTGGTTCTCTTTTAAATGACCGTGTAGGGTTATACGCTCTTCACGTGCTGTTGACTTGATAGGATTCGATTAGATAAGCACTGTGGAATCGATGTCAAGTGGAGAATGGCTACTAAAAGGTTTACCCCATTCCTGATGTTTTCTATAAAAGTGATGGTTATGACTATTACTATTACAAGTCCATACATAGGTATGTAGTAATAGTAATGTTTAGTGGTACGCAAGTAAACAACTTATCTCTTAAAGTCTTGTATAAAGACTGGGTCAATAAAGATAGATATTTACAGCGCATCATAGGTACGCAGTTTTAGAATCCTTGTTATGGGTTAACATGGAAGCTCAATGCTCATAAACACATCGGGTTTCAAAGAAAGCTAACCTGACTCTGGAACTGACACCAAATGGTTCTAAAACAAAATGGTACAAAAAAATAGAAACTTACAGACCCGGGCTCTTTACAAAAAGTTACGGCTCGCATTAACATACAAATTCTGAGAAGAATATCGTCGTTGACCGAGGAACAGTATAGGAAAATGAAAAGATTATTGTCGTTGATCCAAACGAGATGTACTACACTGCTTTTCGATTAAATGGCAATGCAGAGTACTCTTCACCAAATTAGCTAGCATTA